>CANNZV010005433.1:0-27246 GCA_947561585.1 Caprella mutica
AGAAGAAAGGTAGTACGAAATTGTTATAGATATAGCTAAAAATATTGTGATCATAACAGATAGGAAAGAAACAAATCTAATTAGAAAAAGGATTTCACAAACAAAACCCAACACTACTAACACATTAATAACAGTAACAGATCTGACACCTCACACATTTCACAAATTCAACTTCCTTATTTGATATCAAAGATTCATGAAATTATTTGGCAGTTCTACATGTTACTACTTTTACAGTATTTCATTTTGAATCGCATATTGAGTGGTTGAATTACGCTGCTTTCCAGCACACTCCCACCCGGCAACGAAAATTGATATACATAAATCACAATATTCAAAGTTGGCCTGAATATGGGACATGAAGATTGAAGATAACCATATAACATATTACCAATTTAAACTAGTACGAGAATTCATCATAATCATAGCACAATAGTTATACTGTAACAAGAGATAATAGAACTCATAATAAATTTATAAATTCTCTGTTGAAGGTTTCCCAAGTTGTGCAATCTCCATTTCTTCCAAAAGCAGAATGCGAAATATTTCACCCTTTTCCTCTTGCTTGAACATTTTTCAACGAACAAGCTGTTCGACCGGCTGGCACCAAAAGAGAAGTGTCGAAAATGATGCTTGCCCTTCCCGTGCAAATGTCTAACAATTGCAGCATTAAGAGGACAATAGGCAGAGAGCAGAGAGCAGATGAGGATGTTTGATGATGTAATCTAAATACTAGTCATGGAGTCTCCCACTGGAGATCATGATGGGAGGCTGGAACGCAGCGCCAGCCATCGAAGCTTGGGGAGACTGGAGCACAGCGTTACCCATGGAGGCTGGGGGAGACTGGAGCACAGTGTTACCCATCCATAGAGGGTGGGGGAAACTGGAGCACAGCGTTACCCATAGAGGCTGGGGGAGACTGGAGCATAGCGTTACCCATAGAGACTGGGGGAGACTGGAGCACAGCGTTACCCATAGAGGCTAGGGGACACTGGAGCACATCATTACCCATAGAGGCTGGGGGAGACTGGAGCACAGCATTACCCATAGAGGCTGGGGGAGACTGGAGCACAGCGTTACCCATGGAGGCTGGGGGAGACTGGAGCACAGCGTTACCCATAGAGGCTGGGGGAAACTGGAGCACAGCGTTACCCATAGAGGCTGGGGGAGACTGGAGCACAGCATTACCCATAGAGGCTGGAGCACAACGTTACCCATAGAGGCTAGGGGAGACTGGAGCACAGCGTTACTCATAGAGGCTGGGAGATACTGGAGCACAGCGTTACCCATAGAGGCAAGGAGAGACTGGAGCATAGCGTTACCCATAGAGGCTATGGGAGACTGGAGCACAGCATTACCCATCTGGGGGAGACTGGAGCACAGTGTTACCCATAGAGGCTGGGGAGACTGGAGCACAGCGTTACCCATAGAGGCTGGGGGAGACTGGAGCACAGCGTTACCCATAGAGGCAGAGGCTGGGGGAGACTGGAGCACAGCGTTACTCATAGAGGCTGGGAGAGACTGGAGCACAGCGTTACCCATAGAGGCTAGGAGAGACTGGAGCATAGCGTTACCCATAGAGGCTATGGGAGACTGGAGCACAGCGTTACCCATAGAAGCTGGGGGAGACTGGAGCACAGTGTTACCCATAGAGGCTGGGGAGACTGGAGCACAGCGTTACCCATAGAGGCTGGGGGAGACTGGAGCACAGCGTTACCCATAGAGGCAGAGGCTGGGGGAGACTGGAGCACAGAGTTACCCTTCCAATTGTCGTTGAAAACTCCATTTATTTATCAGTAAAAAGGATCATATCAGTTCTGAGCTCAGCCCATCTCTTCGAATTGCCTGGGCTTCTGCCCAGGAAGCTGTTTTGATGAGCTTGTCAGCCAAGCATGCAGATGAGTCATAGTAAGACTTCCACAAATATTTAACCTTTGTGATAGTAGAGGAAAGTGAAGTCTTATCATTTACATCCAGAGTATCAGTGCTCAAGATGTACCTCAGGGATGTCTGGAACCCCTGAACACCTCACGAGCTCCTCTCAATGTACTGACGGTTCTTCGTTTTACTGGGGACGAGTGAAGCATGTTGACTGATTGGTGAATTCAATATCTCTGATACCTCATTCCATTGGAGCCTCTGGAATTACAGTTTCGGAACTGGTTCTCCGAAATGAAACAGCGCTATGGACTGAGTTTTTATTTATTAATTACAGGTAATTTGGCGTAGAAAATAGAATTTAGTATTCGAGAGACAGGAACAAAGTATTCCCGCACCTTCTGTGAATTGTTAACATATATCTATCTATATCCATATGTTTAAGAAGGTCCTAAAATTTGATCTTGTCTCTCGAGTACTAAATTCTATTTTCTACGCCAAATTACCTGTAATTACTAAATAAAAACTCAGTCCATAGTGCTGTTTCATTTTGGAGAACCGGTTCCGAAACATCCTTCATAAGAATAATTTACTGTTAAATTAAAATAACTGGAAAGAATCTTTGGACTTTCAAAAAAAAGATTTGGACCATCAAAAGAAATATTTAGACTTTTAAATGATGGATTTAGACCTTGAAATGATGGATTTAAACCTTAAAATGAAGGATTTAGACCTTAAAATATGAAGGGTATAGACCTTAAAATATGATGGATTTAGACATTAAAATGATGGATTTAGACCTTAAAATGATGGGTTTAGACCTCGAAGAGTTAGATTTATTCCTTAAAATGATGCATTCCAACCTTTAAAAAATGGAATTAGACCTTTAAAAGATGGATTTCATCCTTAAAAAGATGGATTCAGACCTTAGAATGATCGATTTACACCTTACAGAGATGGATACGGACCTCAAAAATATTGAATCAGACTTTAAGAAGCTTGGATTTGGACCTTAAAAAAATGGATTCAGAGCTTAAAATGTCGGATTTGGACCTTAAATTGATGGATTTGGACTTTCTATAATAGGATCACCAAAATAATACATGTACTAAATGAAATAGAATTCCTTAAAATATATTCTTTTATTGACAATTTCAACTACAAAAACTAAATAAAAATATATTCCTTTTTAATTCCGAATATCTGTCTTTTTTTAAATATTTTGATAATGAAAATAAGTAGCGTATGTGAACTGAAGAGCTACAAATAATTACAAACTGCTGACGGTGCAAACGGAGACTGGGAATTGGAATCTGAATTCCAAAGAGTGATTCCAGAGTCAATTATTGTCACCAACTGAAAAACAATATTTAATTTGGCTGCTAGAGATTTCGGGTAAATAAAACAAAGCCATCAGGATTGTTTGAAAGATTGGTATTGTTTGAAAGATTGGTATTGTTTGAAAGATTGGTATTGTTTGAAAGATTGGTATTGTTAGAAATATTGGTATTGTTTGAAAGATTGGTATTGTTTGAAAGATTGGTATTGTTAGAAAGATTGGTATTGTTAGAAAGATTGGTATTGTTTGAAAGATTGGTATTGTTTGTAAATGATATATTGTTTGGAATTAAACTCAATTCACTAGAATTTTTTGTAAGCACACTATAATATTTAATAACAACACACTTAAAATATTTTGGCAACACACTAATCATTTTTGTCAGCACACTAAAATATTTTTTAATGG
Source organism: Caprella mutica (assembly GCA_947561585.1). NCBI lineage: Eukaryota > Metazoa > Arthropoda > Malacostraca > Amphipoda > Caprellidae > Caprella > Caprella mutica. Next base: position 3,626 of record CANNZV010005433.1, read on the forward strand.
TGACCGGATAGATGCACACAGGAAAAAAATCGCACAGCAAAAATCCCATACGAAAAAAAACACTTGAGATATGCCCCCTCGGATAAGAATGTCCGCAAGGAAAAAAAGCCCACAGCTTCATAATACTTAAAACACAGTAAAACACGGAGGTGTTTTTAATAAGGGCATAAGCTCACAAAAAAATGTTTTTTCAATAGTTTACTATAGTCTCACAATTCACATGTTTAATGACATGAATTTTTTAATGTTTATGTCCACGCAGTTGCTATCGTGTAGCTTTCGTTTTTTTACATTAACCGTATATTCGATTGTTTTTTCCGTGTTTACGCATTTAATATTTTTCAATATTTATAAAACTATCAGTGAAAACACATTTAATCTCTTTACTTATTTTAATATTTCAGCTCACATTCTGTCCCCCCAAAATGCAAATAAATTTTTCACATAGATTAGGGGAGAACTGGGAGCATTCGAACGGTAATTTTGTTAAAAACTGAATAATTCATAAACTAATTTCAATTTTACTATTTAAAGATTTCTGTGTGTACATAAATCCTGTTACTTCAATTTGTATTGTGACTGTTCTACAGTTTAAACCTTCATTCGAAAGTTGTAAGACAAAATGTAAGAGGGTTCCAAGTGTTCGAATGCTCCTTCCTAGAGGGAGACTTCGTACAAGCTGTGAGGATGATTCGGACACCATAAAAATGGTTAAAACATTGGAAATTTGGGTAACTAAATGATAGAATTAAACTCAGATCTACTAATTTATTTGAAGTAAACCATAATGACTTGTTATTTACAGTAATTCATCGTATTTGAAATTTTATCATAATAATATTATAACAATGATTGAACAATTTCTCCAACAAAATATAGATAGCCTATGAGTAATCACTGTGTAACTATCCTTATATTTAATAGCTATATATCAAAAACAAATTGTATAACAATTTCCTTTTACTTTGGGTATAACTATTTTCTTTTTCTTGGAATTCACCAAAATTAGTAAATTACATCTTAAATATTTCATCAAATATTTAAAGTATAGTCCATAAGTTTAGATCTTGCTACACCTTCCATTTCGGCAGCTTTTCTGACAGATAAACCTTTTTGAAATAATTCATCAAATGTTTTTGAATACTTTCTTTATTACGGCCTCTATCAGTTTTCCTTTTATAATGAAAAGAAATGAATACGATCGTCAAACAGTAAAATAAAGACACTAATATTAAAAGTTGCAACTAATCTTATAAACAAATGCTATGTCAATTAAAATAATTAACTTCAAGTTCATAATGTCCTTTTTATTAAGAAATATTTCAAACAATTGCAATGTCGAACTGAATCGGATACAGAGTGAAAGTTTGGACACCGCCAAATGACACTTCAAAATAAAAAAGATCACCATTTTTTAATTTTCATTTGTATTATTTTTTTATCACACCAAACATAACATAAAATATTGATATAATTCATACCTTTGAGATTTAGTATCAGTTTCATATTCATATAGTCCTCACACGACCTAATTGAATCACGAAAAATTACATCAATATTGAAGAAAACAGTAAAATACACCTCGGAGGCGAAATAGTACATGTCCGCACTGGATTTTTCAAAAATCTGACGGTTAACACGTCGCACACATTAAGTTGCAATTAGGGGTAGTTCCAACAATTACAAACGTATTTTAACGAGTTGTCCGAACCATCCCTCTGTCCGAATGCTCCCAGTTCTCCCCTACTGTTGAGTAAAGTAGATGAATTATGGCTCACTAACTAACATCAGTCTCAAATAAAAGAAACCCTAATGGAAATCTTTGCTTCTGAACACTCATAAAATAATTAAATCGAAAGATGTATTGCGCATTTTTTTTCTATAATTTCGATTATGTAGGATTTAGACACTTCTTGCTGCCACTTCGACGCAATTTTGTTCATATTCCTCACTTTCTTCTCGTTCACGGATATTATTTAGCTTCCGATTTGCCCTTTAATATGGAATTCAGCAAGAGTCAAAAAGGAAATGGTGTTCTATCATACGCGGGCTTCGAATATTTTCCATTCCGTTGGATAGATTGAACAAAAACTCGGCATAGTAGATCAGTTAAGTGCCACTCTCATCAAAACAGAACATAGGATTATAGTATAACTTCCAACACCGCACAGCCATGATTCATGCCCTCAAAAAGTGATTGGCAACGCAGTAAGAAGTGATATGAGATTAGACATGAAAATGTTAGCAGCAACTCCTAGCTATACCATCGGATCAAGGCTGTGTAGTGGGAGTTCAGACGTGCTGGCATACATGCCAAAACGATCGATCGTCGCCCACAAAATCTCTCAGATATGACACAAACAACGACCATTTGCTAAATCCAACAAAGATTAATTTCTGTATTCCAGAAAATATGGGCAGCTAGTTTCAAATGATACAATCATTTTCCTGGGTGTCAAAGAACTGCTAGTTCAATTAAAATCTGATTTTATATTTGGTGTTTAAATATTTGACAGAGCATCAATGATGTTTATACGGACAGATTGGCAACTTGTATCCTCCTTGCGTGCATATTTTGTTGCAAATAAATTCTATGGAAACTTACTTAAGATTACTAAAAGTGTCGCTTACAGATTAGCATCCAAAATGGATTTTGGTCGTTTTCAAAAAGACTGACCTGAATATAGTTTACTTTTTCTGAAAATAAGGCAAAAGATTGTTACTTTAATCTCTGCCAGAATCTTTTTCGAATAATTGAATGCGTCGTTTGAAATTCTTATTTGAAAGCGATATTGATATGAACTCAAACTTAAGTCAATAGCAGCTCTAACTTTTGTTTATTCATATGATGTGAAGACGGCCTTCAAAAACAGTATTTCCAGTTGAAGGCTGCTACAATTTGATATTACCATACTTTTTTCTACATACAGAGAGTGGCCAGCAGGTTGAGCTCATCTGATTCCAATAGAAATATTGAACCACTTTTACACAGCAATCCTAAAGTCTCCCAAAACAACCAATTGTTGTGAAGGTTTTCGTGACGCCTTAAATCTTTGTTTCAATGCAGTCACCCAAGAATATAATCTATGTTTGACAGTTTAAAGAGAGTCGTGGCATGCCACTAAATGTCACTGGCTTGACGGAGACTGACGGAGTCAAGTTTCTCCGAACACTGGCTAATTTGTTTTGATTTTGTCAAGGTATATTGTTCTTCTTTCCTATTGACCACCTTCGTTGTTTACATAGTGAAAATAATTTCATAATGTATATGAATAATTGAATATGCATATCTTCTATGCAAGAATAATTTTTGTATACTTGTTAAAATTAAATTTTATAGTATATTAATCTGCAAATCCTCTGTGTATTTATGTTCACCTTTTCAATTATATTTTAGACAATTTCGAACGAAAAAAGTTGGTAATTATATTAAATGAAATTTTACCTACTGTCCTGAACTCATTTGGCTTAATAAAACTCAAGTCAAAGATTTTAAATTCAAATTATTACTATTGATTATGGGCATTTTTCATTGTGGGGATTTTTCCATTGGGCATTTTACCGGGAACCAGTACTTTCGTCAACACACTATAATATATTTGTCAACACACTATAATATTTTAGTTAACACACTATAATATTTTTGTCAACACACTATAATATTTTTGTCAACACACTGTAATATTTTTGTCAACACATTATAATATTTTTGTCAACACACTATAATATATTTGTCAACACACTATAATATTTTAGTTAACACACTATGATATTTTTGTCAACACACTATAATATTTTTGTGAACACACTATAATATTTTAGTCAACACACTATAATAGTTTTATCAACAAACTATAACATTTTTTTCAGCACACTATAGTTTTTTGTCAACACACTATAATATTTCTGTCAACAAGCTATATAAATTTGGTCAACACACTATAATATTTTTTGTCAACACAATATAATATTTTTGTCAACACACTGTAATATTTTTGTCAACACACTATACTATTTTAGTCAATGAACTATAATATTTTTGGCAACAAACTATTTTTTTTTCAACACACTATAGTATTTTTTTCAACACACTATAATATTTTTGGCAACACACTATAATATTTTTGTCAACACACTATAATATTTTTGTCAACACACTATAATATTTGTGTCAACACACTATAATATTTTTTGGCAACACACAATAATATTTTGTCAACACACTAAAATATCTTTGTCAACTCACTATAATATTTTTTATCAACACACTATAATATTTTTGTGAACACACTATAATATTTTTGTCAACACACTATAATATTTTTGTCAACACACTATAATATTCTTGTCAACACACTATTATATTTTTGTCAACACTGTACTATTTTTGTCATCACACTAAAATATTTTTGGTCATCACACTATAATATTTTTGTCAACACACTATAATATTTCCGTGAACACACTATGGTATTTTTGTCAGCACACTATAATATTTTTGTCAACACACTATAATATTTTTGTCAACACTATACTATTTTTGTCATCACACTAAAATATTTTGGTCAGCACACTATAATATTTTTGTCAACACACTATAATATTTTTGTCAACACTATACTATTTTTGACATCACACTAAAATATTTTTGGTCAGCACACTATAATATTTTTGTCAACACACTAGAATATTTTTGGTTGTAGGTAAATTGATCGAAAACAATTGCTCGAAAGACAATTGCTCGAAAGACAATTGCTCAAAAACAATTACTCGAAAAACAATTGCTCGAATGAACAATTGCTCTAATGAACAATTGCTCGAAAGACAATTGCTCGAAAAACAATTGCTCGAACCAACAATTGCTCGAATGAACAATTGCTCGAATTATCAAATTGCTCGAATGAACAAAATTGCTCGAATTATGAAATTGCGCACTTTTTTAATTTCATGAAAGTCAGTTATTCATGAAGTGGAGCTGCACCTAACAATCCTTGTTTCTTCATATATTCATCAACACACTATATTATTTTTGTCAACACACTATAATATTTCCGTGAACACACTATGGTATTTTTGTCAACACACTATAATATTTTTGTCAACACACTATAATATTTCCGTGAACACACTATGGTGTTTTTGTCAACACACTATAATATTTTTGTCAACTCACTATAATATTTTTCTTTCAACTCACTATAATATTTTTTTTTCAACACACTATAATATTGGTGTCCGGAAAACTGCCAGGCGGAAACTGCCAGACGGAAAACTGCCGAAGCGGAAAGCTGCCAGGCGGAAATATGCCAGTCACTTATTGGCAATACATGTATATTTTTTGACATTCTGAAATATTCTTTAGTTAAAAACACATTTTAATTTATAAAAAGAACGGCGTTAGTCCTTCTTTAATAGGTTAAAGGGTCATTCATTTTAACAGTAATAACTACATAGATAAAGGAATACTTCAAAGAAATAAAATTCAACCAATCTACTTCATTAAACACTCAGTAAACCAAACTTCAGTACACATCATAAAGATTTTATAATTACTATTTTTAATTTATTTTCAAAGTTACAAATTTTTTTAAACAATTTTCATGTATATGTAAAAAGTATTATTAATTGATATGCAATCAATTTGATCGAGTATAATTGTCAGAGAATTAGGTAAGTAATAGCAGTTTAATAATCATTGTTGTTGGGTTTCAAATTCTAAATATTTCACGAACATCGATCACAGTTTTTTATTGTGAATACAAGTGAATATTAAGCTTCCCTATAAAAAATTCCATGTGTACACCATGTGGCACTTACACGTTTAAATCATGTGTATATCATGCTTATTTTTGGAAATGGATACCATATTTATTACATGTTGTTTTACGTGGTAATATGGTAAATTATATGTGGTTACCATATGTTATAAGTATGGTATTTAACATGTTGTTATGAATGTGGTAATTAACACCTGTTATAAGTATGGTAATTTACATGTGGATATAATGTGGTGTAAACAATCTCTATTCGATATGTTTTTTTTATGATAGGTATGGTTTTAAAATGGCATACCCACATGTTTATTAAGTGTTTTTATGATGGTTAGATTGGTTCAATGTGGATAACACATCGCTTGTTTGCAAGAACATCGTCATAAACACAAAAACATGTATTTTCGAGTTATCCATATAGCATATATATACCGCTAAAGATGCTAAATGTCCTAACGATATACCTTTTAATGTACGTAAATTACAAGTACCAAAATGCCTCTCCTGAAAAGTAGCTTTTTTAGAGTTATGACAGTGTTGTCGCAAACAAGTGACATATTCATACTCCATTGCCACATTAGAACCATTAAACCACATGGTAAATATGTGTATGCAATAGGTACTGGTTTGCAGGGTTGGAGACTTGTTCAAGTCGCAAATTATAAACACAAAACGAAATAATTAGACACTAAACCCGTTATGAACTGGTAATGTAAAGACGCGTTGTGTAAACAATGAAATTGTACTTTGTCCCTAATACAATTATTTCTTTGTTTCTTCTCTTAGTATTTTCTAAGGAAGGTTATATTTTCAATTTCTATATTGTAATTGATTAATTTCTGTAATATTTATCTAATTAGTATTTTATATATTTTTCTATTAAATTTGTGTACACTTAACAATTATTTTTATTTTGTAATAATGAATATCCATTTAACTACTTAACGAAAGGCGAAAAGCTTTTTTATAACTTAAATGTCATTATTGACTAAACTGATTAAATTGCCAATAAGTGACTGACAGTTTTCCGCTTCGGCAGTTTTCCGCCTGGCAGTTTTCCGTGTACCATAATATTTTTCTCAACACACTTTAATAATTTTTTAGTATATGATTCAGTTTCAGTTCACAAATTTTAAGAGAAGAACGACACAGCACCACACGTCCTGTCTCTGCTACAACGAATGAGAAATGAGATGAGAGTGGAAGAAATGAGAGGGAATAAATGAGAGAGGAAGAGATGAGAGAGGAAGAGATGTGAGGAGAAGAGATGAGAGAGGAAGAAATGAGAGAGAAATGAGAGGGGAAGAGATGAGAGAGGAAGAGATGAGAGAGGAAAAGATGAGAGAGGAAGAGATGAGAAAGGAAGAGATGAGAGAGGAAGAGATGAGAGGGATAGAGATGAGAGAGGAAGAGATGAGAGAGGAAGAGATTAGAGGGGTAGAGATGATAGGGGAAGAGATTAGAGGGGTAGAGATGAGAGAGGACGAGATTATAGGGGAAGAGATGAGAGGGGAAGAGATGAGAGATGAAGAGATGAAAGTCACAAGCAGTCACAAGGATAAAGGGACCATCAAAAGGCACAATATGCCCATCCAAGGATGGCCCCTGTGCACAGCCAGCTGTGCGCTCGACGTTGGGTTAACAACGGAGCAAGGTGAATCTCTCTCCATCACTTCCCACTTGGAACCTAAGCACTCCAAACCGTACTCCCAAACCTGACAAAGGAAGAACCTCCACCAGGCGTAGGAGCAAAGTTTGGGTACAATCATTAGCTCCAAGTTTTATCCTGGACTTGGTCAGTCAAACCTGCCAATCACTGCCACCTTCACAGGGGCCGCCCAAAGGCAGTCCCTGAGACGGTGACAGGACGTAGGGTGTGACCTGATCTCTCTAGCCACGGAAAGGCGCCAGGTTTTCTCTTAGTTGGTTGGTTGGAGTTGAAGTAAGAGTGCTATCAGAAAAGATAGCTAAGACTCTCATCTCAACTCCGAGGTCAAGTCATGGAGGCGCTTGACAGCTCAGTAAGCCAGCTCACTGAGTATCCTGTCAAGTCGCCTTTTGAATGTGTCAACAGTCAGGCTGCTGACAACATTTTCTGGCAGTCTGTTCGAGACATTACAGATCTTTACCAGCATGAAGTTCTCCAGCTGAGCAGTGGTGAACCGAGGCGAACTCGACTTATCCCTCGAAGGATCTTAAAAGTCTCAATGAGTTGACCCCTCAAACGTCGCTGCTCAAGCGTGAAGAGGCCCAGGTCTTCTAACCGACGTGCGTATCCCTTGGATCGGATTTCAGGTACAAGTTTAGTCGCCCTCGCTTGCACCCGTTCCAACCGCTGGACATCTGATCTCAACGTCGGTGACCAGAACTGGACCGCAAACTCCAAAAGAGGTCTTACAAGAGAGTTGTACAGGGTGAGGACTGTCTCTCTGTTTTTGTATCTGAATTGCCTCTTGATGTACCCTAGGATCTTGTTTGCTCTCTTCTCAGCTTCCAGGCACTGTCGAGAGAACTTGAGATCCCTGGTGATCATAACTCCAAGATCCTTCTGTACATCAGTGGGTCCTATTTGGGCTCAAAGTAGCGTGTAGACAGCTTCAGCGTTCCTACGACCAGCATGAAGTACTCTACACTTGTCCACATTGAAGGGCATCTGCCACTTTTCCGACTATTCTCCGATCTTGAAAAGATCAAGTTGGAGTTGTCCGATGGCTTCTGGACTTGCAGCGTTGATGCCAATCTTTGTGTCATCAGCAAACTTGGATACCTTACTGACGAGTCCTACGTCAAGGTCATTTATGTAAATAATAAAGAGCAGAGGACCAAGGACTGAGCCCTGGGGAACCCCGCTGGTTACGGAGCTCCACACAGTGGCCACGCCATTGACCACCACTCTTTGTCGTCTGTTATTTAGCCATGGCCTGATCCATTGTAGAACTCGACCACCCACCATTAACCTCTTGTGAGGTACTTTGTCAAATGCCTTCTTGAAATCAAGGTAGACGATGTCAACAGCTTTGGATTTGTCATGCTCCTGAAGAACGTAGTAGAAGAACTCTAGTAAGTTTGTCAGGCATGACTTCCCGCGAAGAAAGCCATGCTGACTTTTTCCTATGAGCTGGTGTTCTTCCAGGTGATCCACAATCCTATCCTTGATGATGGATTCTAGCAGCTTTCCAGGAACTGATGTTAAACTAATCGGCCTGTAGTTACTAGTGTTAGTGGTCTCACCTGTCTTGAAGATTGGGGTCACATTCGCGATCCTCATGTCGTCGGCGACCTCGCCCGACTCCAAAGAGACATTGAAGATCTGTTGCAGATGTGCCGCCAAACCATCCTTCACGTTCTTCATCACTGTCGGTAAGAATCCATCAGGACCAGCTGCCTTGTTAGGGTCCAGCTTGCCAAGTTTGTCCACTACCTCCTCAACAGTACAAACAATCTCAGTCAGTGGCATTCGTCCCTCGTAGTAGACTACGGGGTCAGGGGTGCCAAGCGCATCCTCCCTGGTGAAGACACTGACGAAATAACTGTTGAGTTCGGCGACGATGTAGGCATCCGAAGTTGCCAACATACCTTGGGTTGTCCTGATTGGTCCGATGGAGCTTCTGGTGGACTTTCTGCTATTGACATAAGCGAAGAACTCCTTAGGGTTGCCCTTACAGGCCAATGCAACCCTTTGTTCCTCCGCTACTTTAGCTTGCCGCACCATTCTTTTGACCAATCTCCGTTGGTCTGTGAGAAGTCTCTCAGTTTCCGGTGAAGAATGAGTCTTGAATGAGACGTAGAGTCGTTTCCTTCTCTTTATCTCTCTGCCAAGCTCGTTATGGAACCATTTAGGACGAACCTTCATGGAACCACCTACCCTTTTCCTAGGTATGCATCGGTCCTGGATCGAGATGTAGTTTGCCTTAAAGCCCCGCCACATCTGATCAGGTGAAGCTGGAAGTTGAGGACGTAATGCCTGCAGATCACGAGTGAAACTGTCGTAATCAGCTCTTCTCAGATTCAGCATATTTCTATGAGAGATCTTCTCTTGTTCCACTTTGACTCCCACTCTAAAAGAAACGGCATTATGGTCACTGGTACCCAGACTTTCACCAACCGAGACATGAGAAACCAGATCTTCGTCGGTAGTGAATATGAGGTCCAGTGCATTTTCGTCTCTAGTGGGAGTTCTTACCATCTGGGAGAGGAAGTTGTCGTTCGAAAATTCGATCAACTTACCTCCCTCTCCATCCGAGACTCTTGTGCTCCAATCCACTCTGCAGTTGAAATCTCCCAACACAATGGCCGTTTCATCCTGCAGAAGGTCAGTGAGAGCAGTGTAGAGATCTCGGTCGTGGTCTCTCGTCTGGTGGGGTGGTCTGTAGAGCAGGTAAAGGTGTAGTGTGACTTTCGCTCGGACCTCTATCCCTAGTCCCTAGTAACTCATACGGTGAGTCGATGGGTATGAGAGCCGCGTCAATGTGACAGCGAACAAAGATCATCACTCCTCCACCTGCTCTGTTGCCACGATCCCTGTGGAACATTTTATACCCGGGCAGGTGATACTCTCCCTCAAAATCTCGTTTCTCAGTGTCCAGCCAGGTCTCAGTGATGCAGATGATGTCGAGACATTCAACAGCCACCATACATCTAAACTATTGCAGCTTATTCCTGATAGACCGAGCATTGAAGAGTATCATTCGGAGGTCCCTCACCGACCTCCGAGTCCTAGCCCGTTTCCCTGGTTTTCATCGGCGCAGTCTTCATAACCTGAGCCGTCGTCAGAGTCATCAGGATCTGGGGTGGGGTCAGGGGGATCTGGGGTGGGGTCAGGGTGATGTGGGGTGGGGTGATGGGGATGTGGGGTGATGGGGATGTGGTGATGGGGATGTGGTGATGGGGATGTGGGGTGGGGTAGGGGGGATCTGGGGTGGGGTAAGGGGGATCTGGGGTGGGGTCAGGGGGATCTGGGGTGGGGTCAGGGGGATCTGGGGTGGGGTCAAGAGAATTTGGGGTGGGGTCAGGGGAATCTGGGAAAGAGGGGTCAGATTGCCTGGATCGTTTCTTCAAAACGCCCTCAGGGCTTACTGTTTGGCTGCGCGCTCTTTTGGCATTACCTGGCATAGATTCCTCACATCTGAAGGTGGGACCATCTCCAGTGCCAGCTGTAGAGGTTGAAGGAGCCGTTTCTGCTTGCAGTTCTTCCTGTCGAGGCTGTGCTACACATGCCTTCGCCGCTCTCCTGCCGCGTCCTCTCTTTCTCTTCTTATGATTAAGGTCCTCCTTCAGTGGTTTGTGAGGCTTGAACAGCTTCACAGCCAGCTGTTCGGCAAATAAATTACTGCCTCGTCCACTGAAGTGTATCCCGTCCTTCCAGTAGAGATCATCTCTTCCGAAAAAGAGATGCCAGAGGTCAACATACTTGAGGCTGTATAGGTCCGACATAGGTTACTCAGTCGACCATTTATCGCCTGAGCTCTTCCATAATGCTCATTAGTGGCTTTCCTCCTAGGCAAAAGCCCCACAACGATACCTCTGTTGACCTTGGACTTAACTGCACTGAGTAGCCTATTAAAGTCCTTGACTATATTTTCAATAGGACCACTTTTCCGTGGGTTCAGGAACAGGTCATTTCCTCCAACTGAGACAATCAGAGTACTGTTTCTGTCTATGTTCAGTTTTTGGATCTCCTGGACGATCCTGCCTATCTTGGCACCAGGGAAACACAGTACTCTGTTCTCGCGACGAAGCTGCTTGTAGCGTAGGCTGGTTTGCCTCCCTACGAGGGAGTCACCCACCAGGAGGTTCACGGTTTCCCTCTCTGGTGGAACCGTAGCTCTACCTTGCAGCTTCGTTTCGCTCTTCCTCCTCTCTGTGTCAGGACGGCTTTTTGTCCTAACACTTTTGGCAACGCTTCTGCCTATATTGCCGTTTAAATCTCTGGCTAATGAGGTAACTTCCATAGCCACTACAGAAGTGGGTGGCTTCTGGGGAACAGGATCCCTCAATAGGACGCTCCGGTAAGAATGCCTCTCAGAGTCATCCTTCGACCTCTTCGCCTCCAGGGACGCCAGTCTGATTTCTACAATGTCCATTGTGGACTCCTGGATGTCAAACCGACACTCCAGGGGGACAAGTAGCGATTTAAGAGTGCTGGTGGCGGTGCTAGGAACAGATACCCGATTCTCACCCAGCTTCTCTCGGAGGTTTCTGAGTTCCTCGGCATGTTGTACCTCTTGTCGGTCTAAACTTTTACGGAGGTCAGAAATGACCTTCTCGTACTTCACGAGTTTTGCGGCCTGACTCTCAATTTTGAGAAAGAGCTCGCAAAAGAGGCCCACGCTCAGCCTCGTGAGATTCGCTGCCTTTCCCTCCTTGAAGTCAATTGACCACTTCTTCTTTTTGCACCTGAAACATTCATGTTTCACGGCACCAGGTCCGTTTTTCCCCTTTTGGGGTCCAGGTGGGACGTCACGGACTCCTGCCTTTTCCCCTCTCACTCCTGATCTAGTAGCCTGACTACCAGATCTTCTGGTGCTCACTGTCTGAGCACCTGCACAGGGTTGTTGTGCATCGGCAAGGGTGGGAGATTGGGGCTCTCCCAAGCCACAGGGGTGTGAGTTTTCCATAGAATATTTAGATTTTCCAACACTACTATCTCCCCCGCCACCACGGACGGCAACCAGGGCAAGGTATATGGGTCTCATAAGTACAGAGACCCACCTCAGGGAGTATAGGAGTGAGGGTTGCCTCCGCAGCGGTCAGAACGACGGTTTCCCCCCAAGGCAAGACCTCTCACCTTGAGGGGGAGGCAAAATGCCTCTGCCCCCGTTCTTTCCCACTGGTTTAGCTCGATAACGATAGTATCAAATCAATATTCAGTTCAGATCAAGGAGTTTGCAGGGTCGTTATAAGGATTTAAAATCAGAGTTACCTTCTCTTAGCCTTCCTCTTTAGATTTGTGAGACTTAGAGGGCTAGGGGTGGTTTTATATCGGAGTTTTCCTTCTCCTAGCGTTTCCTCAATTGGTGGGACCTACAAGGCAGCAGGCGGTGTTAAGTCAGAGTTTCCTTCTCCTAGCCTTTCCAATAATAGGTGGGCCCTACATGGCAGCAGGCGCTTTTTGTCAGAGTTTGTCCTCTCTTAGGACACCCAGCCATTACAGCTAGGGCCTCACGCTTAACGGCCGCTATGCCGGGAAAGAGGATGAGATGAGAGAGGAAGAGATGAGAGAGGAAGAGATGAGAGAGGGGGAGATGAGAGAGGGAGAGATGAGAGAGGAAGAGATGAGAGAGGAAGAGATTAGAGGGGTAGAGATGAGAGGGGAATAGATGAAAAAGGAAGAGATGAGAGAAGAAGATATGAGAGAAGAAGAGATGAGAGAGGAAGAGATTAGAGGAGTAGAGATGAGAGGGGAAGATCGAGATGAGAGAGGAAGAGATGAGAAAGGAAGAGATGAGAGGGGACGAGATGAGAGATGAAGAGATGAGAAAGGAAGAGATGAGAGAGGAAAGTGTTGAAGGAGAATGAGAGAAAATTAATTAAAAGTATCAAGAGGGTAATTAATAGCGGTAATTAGAGGGTAATAAGTATAGATGTGTAATATTGAAGTCTTTGTAGATTCAACTCTTTCTTTGTGACGTCATATAATGTCTTGTTTCCTTTTCTTAATAAACCTTCAGTGCAATATTTGTTATTCAACAACTTTCGAGACGTTGCCTCCATTTGTCAAAATTACCGAAATAAAAAGATGTAGTAAGATGTTCTTTTAGGTCATGTTCTATGTTTTCACTATATTATAGTGTACATTTCACATCAATTTATTCTTTCTCTAATATTTTCTTATCTTGAAACACAGCCTAACACCAAAATACTCCATAATTTATTCATAGGAACTTAGAACAAGTAAACAAATAACGCTTATAAAAGTGGGCAAGTTTCAAATTTGGTTTCTATACAGAATAAGAAGCGTTCGAAAGCTCTTTAACCAATATTCCTAAAATCATTTGGTCGATCTGTGTGCCATAAACTGAAATTTACGGTGAGGCAGTTTGGGGACATTTGGAGCAGATTTTACAGCTGCAAAACTTCTATCGCTTTAATATTATTGTACAAAGAGATATCGATGCCACCATTGTAATTAGTGTGATACCGAAATATGGAGCAGTGGGATCACACGGAATCACCATAAAATGGAACATATTGATTAGCACTCGTAAGTCATTGTCATATATACAGCTATTTGTTATAACTTCAAAAATAATTGTTATAAGAAAAGAAAGTATCTCTCGAACAGAGGATACAAATAATAAATCTTGTTAAATGTGTTGAATCTCCGAATGAAATTGCTTGAGAACTATTGATCTCTGTCTGTATTATTTCATATAGTCACTGTTGAAATTTCTTCTTTCATAAAGACTAATTTCTGAACAAATTGTTTCTTAATTATAGCCTCATCTAAAATAATCACCACAATAACTTGTCTTCATTTTCTATGTCAACGAGCTGCAATAGCATTGAGTCATTCTTCTAATTATTACAACTTATATAATAGCGTGGCCTGCCTGTATACATTGTATATAATCTGTAATTAACATATATGTAATCTTTAAATGCATACTTTATTACATTAAAAATTGAATACACCACAGCTGAATTAAAATTATAAAATGAAGAGTTTCAATAAAAGTCAGTTTTTGAAGTAAATTGTCAGCAGTGTTTAGATTACATAGTAATATTTGTAAGTTGAATTAGTTACTTTCCCCTGTCTCTGTTCTCTTTGGCAAGAATAACTTTATCCAATGGACCTTTTACTCATAGTAAAATACAAATAAACATTCAAAATCATATTGTTTTCAACTATCGCTAATTATGTCTTGCTACGTACACAAGCAGAACTATTTTAAAGCCATGTTACACCAGGTCGATCCATTTTATTTAACAGTTGCTCTTTGATAACGGTTTATTTTTATTTCTGCCGAATGTTCGTACCATTAACGCTGAAATGTTATGGCCTGGTAACAGTGATAATTACAATGGTACGGCATGATATCAGTGATAATGGTATGGCCCGGTCCATCGAGATGAATAATTATTCGACTCTCAATAGCGTAGTATTCCGCACACTCCTTATCCTTTTTTTTTTCTCCCACGCGCAAGTGCATTAGGCACGCAATTCCCGTTATAGCACGTACAATTACTACTCTAAAAAGTTCTTCAACCTCGTTATTTGTTTTGGCTCGTGTAACAAAAATAAGCGCAGTTAATCTTCTATTAGCACAACGAGTGTGAAAAATTCTTATGTTTCACGAAACCATATTTTGATATTGCAATATTTTTCAACAGATGCTCACGTACGTTATTACTATAACATCAAAGTCAGACACAGTTTCATCAGCTTCCATATGTTGTATTCTCTCTTTCTCAAAATTATTTCTTGTGATAATAATTATTACACCAACTGAATAGGTATGTGAAGTGTGCACATCTTCGTTTCTGCTTTATCAAAACAAATTTTCAGTTTAACGAAAAAAATATAAGAAAAAATCAATTTCTATTATTGGAAGTAGTTTATTCAATATGTGTATTATTTTCATCATAGTACAAAGTTTTCAATCTACCAGAGGTTATTAAACTCAGCGTTGCAGGTATTTTTGGTTTCTTAGTGTTTGGTTTCTTAGTGTTTCACAGAGTTGAAACAAAAAAAATACCTTCAACGCTGAGTTTAAATAACCTCTGATAATATATATTTCCCTTTGAGTTTGAATCTATATATCACCCTCAGCCCGGTTGTTAATTCATGTATAATTTCGCTCACTCTCTCTATAAGTATAGAGAGGGTAAATACAATCTATGACTCTAGTCTAGAGGCTAGGTACATGCAGTCTATAAGCAACGGTAAATTATAACAAATACAATAAACCATAACAAGTAGATTAAATCATAGAATTAACGCTTGATTTCATCTAATAATAAAAGAAAGCTATATTAAATAACAGTACATCATTGCAAAAACAGCAAAATTGTAACAAAACACAATATCAAATCAAACAAATTTATTTGCAAAATATGACATTCATAACAAACAGTAATTCATAACAACTTTAACAAAGTATGTTCGTTAGCAAATTGCAATACTCTTAATTAGCTTCTATTTCAGAACTAATTACTCCATTTTGGTGCATAGCTTCAAACTTACCAATTTCAATTACTATTCTAATTAAATGTCATTAAACTGCTATAAATATACCAGATAAATAACTTGACAGATATTTGATGTAATTTTATTGGAATAACCATTGAAGTTAAAAATACATTACAAACTAACTAGCATCTAATTTTATCATTCAGTTACTATTGACAAGAAGGAATAACAGATAAAGCAAAAATGTTGATGAATTGAGTTCATTAAAGTGACGTAAGAGGTCATTATTCCACTCCATGCTTATCATTATTGGTGTGAAGTGAGTTGATGAATAGAACATGAGGTAGAAGTAACTAAATATGCAGTTAATGTTTTAAATACCCTGTGTTACATCTTATACTTCGACTGAAATGTCAATAAAAACTTATTCGCTTGAACATCATTAATAGAATTATATTTTGAACTACTTGATTCAAGAAGGCCTTATAGAATTGGCTGATTATTTATTTATCTATTCATACAAACCCTAATAATTCATCGGTTTCAGTACATTAATATGCATACTTTTTGGAATGAATCCAAATAATGTACATAATAAATTATGTAATAAATTATTAAATATTGGATTTTTTTTAAATGTAATAATATGAACTATGAAAAAAGTTTAAAGTTGTATTGGAAATTTAACCAACTAGCCTGGCACTCAATATTTCACTACACACATCAATAACAACAACACAATAATAGTTGTACTACAAAAAGTTTTTTTGAAATCATCAGACAATTAGGGGCAGAAGCTGAATTTCGACATAACTGTTAATTTTTTTCATTTACAATATTGATCTTGGATCTAGCACATTTCGTCCACGGACACTTCGTCCACGGACAACTCGTCCACAGACAACTCGTCCACAGACATCTCGTCCAACGGACATTTTGTCCAACAGACATTTCGTCCACGGACATTTCGTCCACAAATTGCTTAATTTTGCATTTTAAAGTGTATTTGGGATATATTTCACAATATTTTTCACTATTACATTAATAGGCATGTATAAATACATAACAATATTAGTTATAGTGATTTATTCCGGACAATTCTATATGAACACAAAAAAATGTTTACCCTTCGATTAGTTATGAAATTAGACATGATAAACAGTTTGACTGTATATTTAAGCTATATATCTCCTTCAATATATTGCATAAATAATTAATGAGTTATGAGTATCCAAAATATGGAACTGAAATAACAGGGTGAAATGAAATAATTACAGTAGGTAAATAATAATGATTATATATGGTTTTAATAGGAGTCCGAAAATATGGAACAGTACAATATCATGGACGGTTTTACGTTTAAATAATTAAAGGCAACACTAGAAAGTACCAATATCCACCTAATTCTTTTATAAAATAATACATTATCAATCACTTGTTAAGTAGTATATTATATACTTGTATCATGTATGAATTTTTATTCAATCACTGTTAAAAAATGTGTTACAAAAAAGTAATTTCTGTACCAATATTGCTTCTAATGACCTAATCTGAGTAATAATATTGATGTTAATTGTAGTTATTGTTATTATGTCCACTATTTTCTATGTTTATATACTCTAATAACTTCGACACATGCCTCGCCATTATTAAAGATTTCATAAGACAATAGAATAATGAAAGCGAAGCCTACCTGTATATTATTAAAAAGTTTACAGTTATATTATTTTACTGTTGCTGGCTAGTAGGAGCAGGAGAAGAAGAAGATTACAATAAGAATTATGGCAAAGACTATGAATTTATAATTACCATCAACAAATGGTGTTTTCTACTTTTATATTGCAAAATATCTGCACATAATGTTCAATATAAATTATATACACATTATAAATATAATACAAAATGAAGCATTTCGTGGACGAATTGTCCGTAGACGAAATGTCCGTGCACGATTGATCTTACAGCAAAATAAATTAAGTGCGGCTGCCTATGTATGACACTGAATAGACTCAACTAGGTCTTTTTTCCCTGCGGTGTCCATACAAGTTCGTTCCCATGCCTGCTAGACATCTTTCTATTCGAAAATTTGGATCCTAATAATAGCTTCAACAATGAGATTACAATAATCCTCTTGTGAATATGGAAGCGTATAGAAATATCCATTTATAGTATTTATAATTAGAATAAATATTTATTATTAGATATAAATTATTTATAAGAATGTCCCCCACAAAAATTGTATGTACCCTGCCTTCGTTCTCACAGTGTTGGAACATCTTTATCTACCTGTGAGAACGAAAATTTATGATTTCCAGTGTCTCCCAGTGTCTTGCAGGGTCTCATAGCACGGACCAATGAATACCAAGATGTTCCAATGCTACGTGGACATCAAAACTCACTAATTTGAATCAAAAATGCGCGGGAATCAATCAGAGCATTATAGGCCGCGTGATGTCATCGATCGAAATAGAAAATATAATAGTTTTTCATTCAGCAAGTTCAGTCTCTGATCGGCAGTTCCCATAGCCCAACTTGTTAAAACCTAACAACCCTAACCTAGTCTCAAGAACATATCATCAGAGCCCAGTGAAGCTATTAACTGACAAAATGAAAAATGTCGTACCCAAAATTGCTGAAGTATTGCTGTTCAATAAATTTAAGAAAACAAGGAAGATTAAAATTTGAAAACATTATTATGATTGATAGTTATTAGCGATTGAAAATATGAAATGCAGTTATTACAAATTACTAATTAGAAACCAGGACGGTTAGGTGCAGCTAATTGAAGTGATCAAACTTCATAATTAACTGACTTATATTAATTTGGACTCTGTGACCAATTTGATCATTCGAGCAATTGTCTTTCGAGCAATTGTTCATTCAAGCAATAATTCATTCGAGTAATTGTTTTTCGATCAATTGTTTTCGATCAATTGTCTTTCGAGCAATTGTTTTCGAGAAATTTACCTAGAACCATTATAATCTCCCTGTCCCTCTCTTCGTTGTTGGTTGACCCCCTTAAAAAACACACGTCAAACTCAAATAATGTAGCTGTATTATTATAATCTCCCTACCACTCTCTTTGTTGTTTCTCAATTTTCTTAAATTGTCGTGGATAAACAATTCTTCACGATAAAAGTATGTATTATTTCTTTTAGTTTATTATTCATCGTGTATTTTTATATTATACCTCAGTCATTTTAAATTGAAAAAATATAATCTTAAATTTCTAAATGACCTGTGTAGAAGAAACTAGATAAAGCTTAAGGTAGCACTAGCACATAAATTTCAGTACTAGTAGCACGTCATTTTAAGCCAATTCAATTTCTCTATTGACCCTTTACGGAAATTAATTTATAGTTTAATTTTCGTGTATTTTCGTTTGTGCTATTTATAAGAAAATTTGAGGTGTACAGTTGGGGTGTTGGGTCATGTGGGATTTATGAAAATGCACTTATGATTTAACTTATGCCTATAGTTTATTTTTTTGTTTAAAAAGGCAATATTTTTCCATCAAAAACAAGAAGGATAAAATGTTTACAGAAGAGGAAATTCCTTCATGAACTACGAGTGAGGGGTTGAGTTCCTTGAAGGACTGGACCCGACCCTCTAAAACCTCATATTTCTCTGGATCGCAAGAGCCATTCGCTGTTGGAATCAGGCAGACTCCCTTGGATCTTTCGTTGTCTCAATAAGGCGTCTACCATCACGCTACCACAGCGGCAAGAATGGAGTTCACAAACTCTGAATGCAATGGCTACCATCAGGACCTCTGGATCAAGCTATGTACCCAATGATTGTATGGCAATCGCATTCAACCACACTCCAGTTTCTTTAAGAGATGCAGATAACAGTCGTGCTCTTGCCACCTAATCAGCTCTAGCCAACATATTCTCCATTAATGAATGAGCCCGTGGTGGTGTACGTACAACTGCCATGCGGACAACTGCCGTGCTCTCTTATTTTGAATATTGGTCGTCAATTCAGATTTACCCCTATTCCTTCTAGATCTAATATAGCGTGATTATCGGGAGGGCTGTTTTAATTTGTGTGTTGTTCGTTGAATGTGAGTTTTACCCCCATTATTTCGTTTCTTATTTGATGGAATGTTGCGACTATTGTGGGCCTTTTAAATTGTATTCATATTTCTCTGTATCTTTTCAGGTAATAAATTTATTTTTGTGAGTTAGACTCAAAATACTATGCGAGTTTAATCAATAATTGAAGGTACTGTGTCTAAGGATAGTCAGATTACTGCCAGTAAGTTTTGAGTGGTTAATTTTCTGGCTATACATATTCCCTATTTTACTTGATTTTATATACGTACCTATAGGTAGTAATATTTTGTAATCGTATTCCAGGCGATTTGAAAACGCTCTTTGGAGTAATTCTTTGTATGTTGTTACGGGACAGGAGAGTGTCCCGGCAATCTTACCGATTTCAAAGACTTAACCGATTTCAAAGACTTAACCGATTATAAAGTTGATAGATTCAAAGTTTTGATAAATTCTAATAGATTTAAGATTTTAAAAATTTTGGTTAAATATTCAAAATATTAAACTATGTACAAAAGAATATAAATATATCAACTAAAGTTTCCCCCACTATCCGAACACTGTACACTGAACATTTTACACGATAGCCAAAAATGAATCCGAAAGATAGCCAAACCAGAGAATCTTAAGATTACATTCTATTTTCTAGTTCAAAACAACTTAATTTTTATATTGTTGCACCTACACAGGGCGAATTAATTTGAAAGAAATATCAAATACAATCAGTTTTTTATGATTAGTGTAGGGATACAATAAATATTCAATAAGTGAGAAACGAGCATTCATCACAAATACAGTACTCTTCAATGTATATTTAAAAATTCCTCCTCGGAAGAAGTCATACATGTACTCAATAAATGATGTTTTATATATCCTATGAACTATATAAAAATGCCTAAATATCTGAAAATTTGTGTTTTTGCCAATATCAAAAATATATGGTTAATATATTTGTCTCCTAACAATGCTTCTAAACTTCGAGAGTTCTAGATCGTTTTTTTTAATTGCAACGGTTAATTCGTTCATATTTTTTTAAACTTTAAACTTTCTTTTGTCTAATTTATATGCCTGTTTTAAATTGGATAATCTCTCTTTAATTCTTTCTTCATGAAATTTTATTCTATATGTTAACGCACGCACATGGAAATATGAAAATCTTCCTCAAATCAACCGAATATTTTATCACTGTACAAATAGAAAAAAATAACACTTAATTGGGGGAATTTAGGAGTTTTAATAGATTTATCAAATGTAGTACATAACAGTTTTGATAGGGATAACTAAGCAGTATAAACAAGTTAGCAAATTGAGGTGCTTTAAGGATTTTGGGTGAACAGGGTATTGGCAGTATATTTCGGTTTACTGAGGGCTGTGGTGATCCAAGGAGACAACAAAGAGGAGGAACAGAGTCTATCTTATGAATGAACAGCCACATATCCGGAACATTTGCATATCTGCCAAAAATTAATCAAACATATACAAAACAGATTTTGGAGAAACAAACTAAATGTAATATGAAAGACAAAATTTAACCACGGCAAATTCAATTTACCTACAGCCAAAAACTTGCTCGATAAGGTGAACCAGTGCGAAGAAGATTACTATAAGGTGCATCTCCTATACAGGGTCTAAGAATGTGAAGAAATTGAGAATTAGTGTTAAATTTATTTGTTAAAGGAAATTGTAATTGATTGGTAATTTAAACACAAAGTCAACTGACTTATAGTTTAGTTTCACTAATAAGATTTAAGTAAACAATCTAAAGTAAGGATCTTTACAAGTTTTAAGTAAAGGATTTTAACAAGTTTTAAGTAAAGGATTTTAACAAGTTTTAAGTAAAGCATTTTAATAAGTAAAAAAAGGATTTTAATTAGTTTTAAGAAAAGGATTTTAATAAGTTTTAAGAAAAGTATCTTAATAAGATTTTAAGTAAATAATTTTAATAAGATTTTAATTAAATAATTATAATATGATTTTATATTTCAAATGAATAAATTACTGAGGGCAAGGGATATTCTGGTGTTCTGATTATATTCATAATACATTGAACAGCCCGCCCGCAAAGCACACATTGTCCCTAAACATTGTAACTCACTGCGTTATATGGCTGTTATGGGAATTTGATCTGGTGTCGCCCATCCTTCGGCACGTCTCCTTAGTCCAGTCGGACCCCAGGGTAGTTTTTACTCTAGCATGGTGTTGCTAGTAGTGGATGACAAGTAGATCCAGTGAATAGGAATGGATGGGGAAGGTAGAGCAGCTAGAAGGTACGTCTGTCTGCTGTCGCTGTTGGACGTGGTCTGCTTTACGGCGGTTAGTTGTGGCCGAAGTAAGCGCAAAACTCGGAGTTAAAATGCCAGGACAAGTTATGCGCTTATTTGAGCTGTATTAATGGAAAAATATGAATATTATCAAATGATAAAATTAATCAGAAGTAAAAATATATATAAGAACATAATTAATATATATTTTTTTACAGTACATGAATATCATAATAAAACATGTTCGTTATTTTTATCCTGCAAAAAATCATACCTTTTTAATTTATATCAAAAAAACATTAATCTTTCTCACCTGAAATTTAATTTTATATCATAATTTTTTCACAAGTCCATATCTATACAAGCATCTGGTATGACGGGAAGCTCATCATTGATCCCAAATGTTAACTAGTTGCTTATAGTTTGTCATAAAAAAATAAAATATATACACGTCCGCCATTTAAATAGCCTATTACATATAACTCGCCTGATCGATGAGTCATTCCTTCGGCTTTTGTGATTATATGGTATCTCTTTTTGGGTTAGTTTAAAATCCTTCATGATAGGGTCTTATGCGAATTGATCTCGTTCAATTCTTGATTTTCTTGACTTGAAACTACTATTTTTTTTTCTTCTTAGCTCCTCGATTATTTTTTTTTTGTTCGGGTGATTTCTTAGTTCCGACGACAAACTTTTGTTTGCGTGATTTCTTACTCAACTGTTTGTTCTTGAATTAGGACGATATCCCTTTCCTCTCACTTAGTACTTATTTTTTTTAGCTGTTGAAGCTTTTCCTATTCCTGAAGTGATTTATAGCATAAAGTCCGTTTACTTTTTTTAAAATTCACTGTTTTTAATATTTAAAAAAATCTTCTATTTAAAATGATTGAATAACAATATCTGTTTGCCTGAATTTGTTTTCCTGTTATCCTATATGATTTTCTCTCGATTTCAATTAGTCAATACTTTCTCTAAATATCACGTTTCTAATAGAAATAGTTATCTTAAATCCACAACATACTGGCCATCATTTTGTGTCGTCCTATTCTCCTATAATAGGTTCTCTCGTCCTATTCCTTTGAGACGATGCAAATCTCGTTAAACGTTATCTAACCGACTTCTTGTACTGATCTTTAATTTCTTCGATAGACCACTCGTACCTTAGATATCAGTAATACAGGTTCTTATTAAATACCAACTAAATCATGAAACACTGATATTTTTCTAACACATCGGATAACACAATCTTACAGTGAACAATCGATTCTCTAACACTTGAGAAGTAAATATATACCTATGGAGTTACTCTTCAGACTACACAATACTTACTGAAGGTACAGATGTGGTGTGCTACGATTTATAGTGAGGAATAGTAGAATTCATTCATCACACCGCTGCCACC
>CANNZV010005434.1:0-27244 GCA_947561585.1 Caprella mutica
CAGAGTATCATGGATACGAATGAAAATGTTGAATTATGCACTTTTTCTTACATGATCGAAATAGTGTAACTGTTCGATTACACAGAACTTACTAATTCATAGGAACTTTAAAAATTTCGTAATAGAACAAATAATTGCAGATACCTACAGTTTTTAAAATAATGAAGCTAAAAATATAAAGTTGTTAATAGAGATCTTCAATATATATTTATTATTGAGAAGGAAACCAAGTTATAGAGGAAAGTAAATTAAAATCACATCTAAATAATTATGGAAATACATATAGGTACATTAGAAAAAATCAACATGAATTTTGAATTTTTTTCCAGTTAGCAGAACTAGGTTTTTATTTTCCAAATGAATAACCTATATATTATTTGTTTAATATGGAATTTTTAAAATAAAATGGATTAAAATAACTGAATGAATTATCAATTTCTGTGAGGGAAAAATAGTCAATATTCAATATACTTTTAAAAATTTTAAAGCAGTGGCAAATACTGTTCATTATTTTAACACATGAATTAAAATATCATTTGATTACTATTTATTAATATAATTGATATGTATCAACAATAATGATAATAAATTAAGAATGATATAAGAATAATAGTAGGTACCTATATTATAATAATATAGTAATAATTAATTACCATATAGTATATACATAACTAGCTATTATTCTGATGTGAACTGATGAATACCTACATATAGAACTAAATAAATATTTTTTATGATTTATTAATAATCAAATAAAGGGAATTAGTTCAGAATTATTAAAAACATCGCTTAATGAGATTAATTATTTAAAAATAAAAACAGACCAAAAATTACAGAGTAAGATAGCTCACTATAAGCATGAAACATCATTTCCAATCTGGGTTCCATATTTGTTAATTTAAATAAATATTAAAATTTTCTGATGAGATTCGGATTCACACATGAAAGTTGATTATATTTATATTTAAAAAAGTAATATACACCATTAATAAAATAGTTCAGCCGTTAGTTCAAAATAAAAAGTGAATGCATCACATGCAGTCAAAACCTAAATTCCTAACAAATGCAGATCGAATTTCTTCATCAATTATGATCTTATAATTAGTAATTAGGAGTAATTTTAGCATGCATAAGTGTGAAACTCAAATAAATGACATTTATAGTTCATCAGTGAAATGTTTTAATTTCAATCATTTTCCATATAGAAAATTATCAATGCATGACACTCAATTACACCATAGCTTCTAAATAAAGAATCCTCAATTACCTTACATATTTAAATTGACTTACCAAATTCATTTACATATGCATAAAACAATCAGAAAAGATAAAACTGTAGCATGATTAGAACTACCAATTCATAGAAAATTCATGAAAATCAACATAGTACAATATGACTATTTGACTTTTACAACAGAATTCTATTCACAGATTATTTTGAATGAAACGTACACACTCTAAAAATATTCACCAACAGAAAATCCCTCTCAGCCAATCAGAAGACAGCGCGGGTATGGTGTTTGTGTGTATGAAACCCTTTCAAACACCATAACAATAATATTGTGAACTCTTTATTAATATTTTGTTTAGATGCAAATTTGTGACTCACCATGTTTGACTCTATAATAATTATGATTGAATTTAGCAACCTATTGCATAATATTTTGGTTCAAGATTTGTTTACATCAGCCATTGGAAGAAGTTTAGTTGGTGAAATTCATGCTATCAAAAATAAATGGCTGTCAGTGTGGAAGTTGGGACTCGTGCTATTGATTATTATCTCTTTTTATGTCTATTTAACAATTTGAGAAGTGTGTCGCTATGACGCTATCTCATTTAAGTGGGTGGTTATTAAATATGGCCTTAATTGAAATTTATCTGGCTAGCTAACCTACCAAGTTCTGATTGAATTGTTGATGAGTTAGTAATTAGGTAGTTCTAGATAAGTTTATTAAGTTATCACATCAATTACAGGCTCCAGTGAAATTTGAATCAGTCTGCAGAGTATTGGACATTTTCTCAGGAAATACCTAGTTAATCCCTTATTTTATCTTATATTTACATTGATTGAACTCCATGTTTTAAAGTGTGGCAGGATAGTCGCCAGTTTAGTGATAAAATGCCAGTCTTCAGAAACTGGTAAAGTATTCGTAGATATTTTTTATTCTGTTGGTAGCAAAATTAATGTAAATATAGGAATTAATTCAAAATTGTTCGGAGAGAATATCCCAAAAATCTCCCATATTCTGCAGACTGGATAAAATGGATCCAGGTTGCCATATTTAACTTTTTAAGATACTTTAAAGGAGAAATTTGGCTTCCTAGTGAAGATTTTACAAAATTACACTTCAAAACATCCAAGTAAAATTGTATGTCTTACCAAGTAAAATAGTATGTCTCATAAACTCACCATTTGTCTCTCCAGCTCTCTCCAAAATTCTCTCCAAAATGATCAAATTATCATTAATTCTCTCCAAAATAACATTGTAGCATAGGAGAAAAATAGATAAAACTCGCCATTTGCAATTGAAGGGCTCAAAACCAGAGTGGAATAATAAATCATTTCAGATTGACTAGTAACTCTGTTAGGAATTTAGAATGAACAAAAATTACTCAATTTAACCCTAAAAAATGCAGAAATCAGTAAATTATTTTATAAAATTCAACTCCGCAGTGAAAACTAATGTAAAATAAGTCATTTATGCTTCACAATTGGGCTTGTTGTGATGATAAACATCACTAATGTGAATGCATGAAGTTAGGAGTAACTCTGTTAGAATTTATGTTTTCCAGTCTGGGCTCAAAATAACTGTCACAAACTCGCCATTAAAATGGCGAGTTTGGACATGCTTTATTACTTGGATGTCTTATAAACTCACCATTTGTCCAGTCTGCAGAATATGTGAGATATTTGGGATATTCTCTCCGAACAATTTTGAATTAATTCCTATATTTACATTAATTTTGCTACGAACATTTCTGAATTAATTCCTATATTTACATTAATTTTGCTACGAACAGATTAAAAGATCTCTACGAACACCTAACCAGTTTCTGCAGACTGGCCATTTGTCTCTCCAGCTCTCTCCAAAATTCAACAAATTCTCTCAAATGATCAAATTATCATAAATTCTCGCCAAAATAACATTGTAGCATAGGAGAAAAATAGATAAAACTCGCCATTTGCATTTGAAGGGCTCAAAATAACTGTCACAAACTCGCCATTAAAATGGCGAGTTTGGACATGCTTGATTACTTGGCTAAATTAATGGTAACATAGGAATTAATTAAAGATCTCCCACAGAGATCTCCAATTTCTAAAAATTCAATCAAAAACTCCCGCAGAGAGTCTTGGAAAAATGTTCCATATTCTGCAGACTGGCCTGATGCATGTGTAACTCTTGAGACTATTTTACTTTTAGGAGTGATTTACTTTTTATTCTTATTTACATGTTTTCCAACTTATTTAACCCCTCAAAAGTTGCCTATATACTTAATACTGGCGACCCAGTCTGCAAAAGATGCATGAAGTTGTGAAGTTTATCCGGCAACCCAGGTAGGGTAAGTGATGTAAATGTCGGCCCTGATGCAAGGATCGGACAGTTGAATAACACAGATTTTCATTCACTTATAATAACAATATACATCTTCACTCTTCCGGCAAATATATTTTTGAAGGGAATTTGTTTTTTCATTTCATATGTGGCAACACTCCAAAATACATTCGCGCCAAACTTGAATTGTTTATCAGTATTAAACAGAAGCCAATCAGATATACACACGCATGTGCTGCATTCCTTAAAAAATCGATAAGAGGTTGTGCACTTTCGTTGGTACGTAAATTCTAAACTGAATGATTCTATCAATGTATTTTTATGTATGATTGATAAATTATGATTGGAGAATACTTTAAAATATGATTTGGCATTTAAATTCCTTTTGAATATTTGATTATAGTTAGGCCGATAATTACTTCACGATTTCACTGATGAAGGTTGAATCGGACAGGTGGCCGATCATTAGTTCAAATGGATTTGTCTTCCTTTCTTAATGATTTTTTGTAATTATGTTTTTTATTATTGTTTTCTTTGATAAATAATCAAAATTGATAAATATACTTATGAGCACTGTCCGGACGGGCGGCCGAAATTACCTTCATAGTGAGGCCGATCATTGCATCAGTATAAGAATAACAAAATTAATATAAAATATCTTTACAGGGAACATATTAATCAGGAAAATGCCTTCCAATAAACGAAAACTAAATTATTCTGAAGAGCAAATGACCAAAGCAATTGCAGCGGTTAAAAGAGGTGATACAATTAGAGGAGTTGCTAAATCTTACAATGTACCAAGGGCTACTTTATTTGACAAAGTTAAAGGGAGAACTCCTCTTGGCAGAAAAATGGGACGTGATCCTTATCTTACATCTGATGAAGAAAAGATAATAATTAGCTGGATAATGCGTTGTGGTCAAAGAGGTCTACCCCCCAACACTGACGATCTATTCAATACTGTCCAGAATATCATCAGAGAATCTAAACAAAAAACTCCATTTCATGATGATAGACCAGGACGGTATTGGTTCAAGGCGTTCAAACGAAGACACCCACAAATATCAGTTAGGAAACCTGAACGTGTTTCAAAAGCTCGAGTTGGAGTGACAGAAGAAAGCATTAGGAAATGGTTTCAAGAACTAACAAATGAAATGACTAGAATCAATGCACTAGACATTTTTGACGATCCCTCTCGAGTGTACAACTGTGACGAGAGCAATCTCCAGCTCTGCCCAAACACTGGAAGGGTAGTTGGCTTCAAATCATGGAAGAACTGCCACGAAATTGCACCAGGGCCTGAGAAGTCGACATTGACATTTGTAGGCACCATTAATGGAAGAGGAGATATCGTCTCGCCTGGTATCATTTATCCCTATGTAAGACTCCCAAATGATATCGCCTCTAGTGTTCCAGAAGGTTACTTTATAGGTATGTCAGAATCTGGGTGGATGAAGAGTGAATGTTTCTTTGAATACTTGGCCAATGCTTTCAACCCCTGGTTTCGTGACAACAATATTACTTTGCCAGTAATTCTTTTTGTTGATGGGTACACTACCCATTTAACTCTGCAAGTGTCAACTCTATGTGAAGAAAACCAGGTCATCTTATACCTTTTACCACCTAACACAACTCACATATTGCAACCTGCAGATGTGGGAGCTTTTAAAAGCTTGAAGCAAAAGTGGAGAAAGGCTGTCCACGAATTCCAAAGAAATAATCTGAACAGAACAGTACGCAGAGAACATGTAGCTCCTCTTTTGAAACAAGTTCTGGATGACATGTCACCGAGTGTACTGAAAAGTGGCTTCGAAGCAACCGGGCTGTGTCCTCTAAATCCAGACAGGCCAGATTACACCAAATGCCTAGACATTATTATAGAATCTGAAGGTGAAGCAGAGGATCGTGAGGAAGTACCTGCAGAAGAATTAACAGCTCCTCGGATAAATGCTACTGATCCAGAGATAACTGCACCCCCGACAGTCCTAACGGAAAAAGAGAGAGCTGAAATTTCATTTAAATATATGAAAGAACATCTTAGTCAGGATGTTATATCAATGTTAGAGGAGAGAAGTGGTTTGGAGCCAGCTTCTATGTACGTATTCTGGGAAAAACTTAAAGACAATATTGACTCAGAAGAAATACAGCCTCTAAATGATTCTGCTTGCAATATTGTAATAGAAGATTTTGAAGCTAGTCATTTGGAAACCAGTACCACCGTATTAGAAGTACAAGGTGACAACACTACTGATGAAAATATCATTTCTGGGACAGTAGAGCTGAGCAGCGGAACACCACTACATGAAGGAAATGATGTGATTGTACTGGATGAGGATTTCACTCAGATATTTCCCGCAGTGAATACTCTTGCCATAGCGTCTTCGAGCTCCTCTGACACTAGGGTTACTTCTTCACCCTCTTCTAGTCAGATGACAGATGATAACAACCATGTGTTTTTGGGAAGGGAAAATAACATATAAGAAGAAAAAAAACACCGAAAGAGAGACCTCCTTCAATGATTTCTGCTGTTAAATACAGACAATTCTATTTGAAAAAAGAAGACAAGAAAATAACGAAAAAGAAGAAGAAGAGTGATGATTGGCAATGTAGATATTGTTCATTGCTCTGGTCAGAAGATAACCTTTCTGGTTTGGTTAGAAGATGGATTCCATGTGACAGATGCGAGTCAAAAATGCGTGTGAAATGTATCCCTAAAGACTCTTTGAAGAAAAATAGAATTAGGGAGGACTTTTCTGATGAAGAATGTGATTTCATTTGTGAAATGTGTTGGGATGGCATCGTAGAAACAGATGAATCTGACTAATCTCTGATAATTATTTCTTTTCTATTGAACTTTCAATATTGTTTTTTTTTTGTCTCAGTAGTCAGTAGTTTTACGAAATGGTGATATTAACATTATTATATTTTTCTATCAATTATTAAATTATTTTTTTCTATAGACTATAGTAATAACTTTATATCGACATAGCCTATGTTATTGTTTTTTTCATTATGAAATTTATTTTACTAATTAAGGAATTGATTTTACATTTAAAAGGAGGACAGTGTTTTCTTTCCATTTATGATTTACCTACTTATTAAAATATCTCTCAAATCATTAGACTTTGATTTCATCATTGATTTATTAATATAAAGGCAACAAATGGCTTCCAACTGCTATCAAAATATTTTTTCTGACGACCGATAAGTGCATCAAACTAACGTCTGATTATTGCATCGGAAATTAAATTTTTTAGCTAATTAATTAAAAACGGTTAGGAATAAAACGACGGTAATTTTTGTTTATATAATAACATAAATATTTGATAAATCATTTCCAATTAACTATATAATTAAATCAATCCTTATTAAATTAATCAAAGAGATAAATGCAAAACTAAATATTCATGTCCGAAGATTGCATCAACAAGCGTCCGATGACTGCTCCCATGCGTCTGATTACTACTTCTCATGGCTAAATGATTTGGAATCATTATATTTTATGAATGAATGTAAACAAAAGACTATCGTTTTTTTAATTGTCAGAACATCGTCTTTGGATGTAAGATAAGGTTGCTAGTGAGAATGGCTCTTCTCATTTGTTATTTTTTTGATTGATGTCACTGGAGTCTGGTCTTAATAGTCCAATAATTGCATCACTTACCCTAATCTTGGTAATAAAGCATGTCCAAACTCATCATTTTACCAGACTGCCACTCTGGAATGAGTGGTCTTTTCTGATGGACTAATTACTCTGTTAGAGTTTCGCAAACCTTAAAATACAGTAATAAATTAATGGGAACTGTATAATCCGCAGCATTTAGCCTCTAAAATTCATCTGTTAGTGTTAGCCTAAGGTATTTTCGAGAGTGGCCAGACAGTCCAGTCTGTATTTGGTGCAAAAAATTCCACTGACTTTTTGAAAAAGCTTAAAAAATCCACCATAGAATTCCAGTAATTTGGCTGATCCACCAACATTTTCCCAATTTATCCACCGAAAATTAATGGTAACATAGGAATAAATAGCTAAAAATCCACCGACTTTGCCAGAATATTAATTTCATAGGAAAAAAATTCCACCGACATGTCGGTGGAATTTACCACGAAATACAGAGTGG
The DNA here is from genome assembly GCA_947561585.1 of Caprella mutica. Taxonomy (NCBI): domain Eukaryota; kingdom Metazoa; phylum Arthropoda; class Malacostraca; order Amphipoda; family Caprellidae; genus Caprella; species Caprella mutica. Next base: position 7,673 of record CANNZV010005434.1, read on the forward strand.
GGCCCAGACTGCAGGAACTGGTTAAGTGTTCTCCAAGAAATCTTCCATTTTGGCTTCTGTTCTCACTTCTCAGTAAAATACATGTAAATATAGGAAGAAATTACGGATTGTTTGCACAGAAAATGTTAAAAATGTCCCATATTCTGCAGACTGGCATTTTAAAGGCGAGTTTGTGACAGTTATTATGAGTTCTTCAATTGCAAATGGCGAGAAATATCTAATTTTCTCCTATGCTACAATGTTATTTGGTGAGAATTTATGATAATTTGATCATTTTTAAGAGAAATTCAGTGATTTGTGGAGAGAGAAATGGCGAGTTTATGAGCCATACTATTTTACTTGGTCGCCGACTATAGAGGCCTTGAAATTAGTCTCCTTAATTATCCGGCAACAATTTTCTAATTAATTCCTATGTTTAGTGTTTACATGTATTTATTCCATGTTTCAGAGGTGGAAAATTGTAAGCCAATTGTGAGTTAAATTTCACAAAAATTCTGAGCCTAGCCAACATGGCCAGTCTGCAGAATATGGGACATTTTTAACATTTTTTGTGTGAACAATCCTAATCCTTAATTTCCTCCTATATTTACATATATTTTACTGTGAACAGAAGCTAAAATAGAGGATTTCTTGGAAAACACTTTACCAGTTCCTGCAGTTTGGCAACATGGCTCATTTTTTGAAAGATTCAAGCCAAAATTAAAATGGGAACATAGGAATTAATTCAAAATTTGAAGCCAATTAGACATATCTTAGATTTGACCTTTCCAAATCTAAGCCAATTAATTGGCTTTAACTGACATTCTCTTATAGATTGGAGAGAAATTTGCTCCAAAAATAAAATATCTGGAGACTGATTGTGCATGCTTTGCTGACTGGCTAATGACTTTGTCCATACTTTAAAACATGGAATTTTACCTGAGAATAGTCTGAACAGCCATGTTTCTGTTTCAAAGTGTGGCAGGAAAGTCGCCAGTTTACCTAGTTTAAGAGTATGTACCAAGTTGCCAATTAATTGTCGACTTAAAATTTGAGAAAATAAGTATCTTTCCAATGTATAGACGACTATTAGCACTTTAATTAGATTTAAGATTAAAATTGGTGACTCAGAATCATAAACGGTGGAACTGCGCATCTTTGTTGAAATGTAAACAAAGCCGCCATTTTATTTTGATATGGTGCGTCCGCAATGTATAATTGTATATCAGTTTTCTGTTTTCTGTGAAAGATTGCAATCTTTTGTTATGAATGATTTTGTCACTACTTGTCATTTTAATTTGATGCTCTCTGACTAATTATCGGAAAAAAAACAGATGAATAACTATGAAAGAAAGTATGTCTCTCTCAGGCTCTCTGTGATTGGCTGCTATCAGTTGTATGCCTCTCTGTGATTGGCTGATATGCTCTCAATTATATATTAAGATATGTTTACTTTTGATAATAAAGTAGGTACAATATTATAATAATATAGGTATTGACGACTGTCGACTTTCAAAATTGGAATTAAATTTTGACGACTGGCGACTGCATTACTAATTTTTGTTAACTTATTTTGATAAAAAGACATATTGGCTACTCGATGAACATTCTCTGAAACTAGGCCAGTTTAGTGAGAAAATGGATCCAGGTTGCCACATTTTAACACGTTCCCTGCGTATGGAGCCACCGATGGTTCAATACGCTTTTTTAACATGCAAATAATAAATAGTTCAGTAATGATTCAAAATTGAATCAGTATTTTTATTGAATTATAAGTCTTAATCTGTATATTGCAAAAGAAAACACTCCAGAGCTTCCAAAACGATGTATTACACAGCACTGTTTAAATATGCCAAAAAATTCATCCGCGGTGAAAGTGTTAAGATACTTTAATGAAGAAATTTGACTTCATAGCAAAGATTTTACACTTGAAAACATCATTATGATGATTATGGCATTATATCCAGTTTGCAGAATATGGAATATTTTTCAAGACTCTCTGTAGGAGTTTTTCATTGAATTTTAGAAATTAGAGATCTCTGCGGGAGATCATGAATTAATTCCTATGTTACCATTAATTTTGCTGTGGGAGATTTTGAATTAATTCCTATGTTACCATTAATTTAGCTGCGGCCAGGTGATGTAGCATGTCCCGCAGCTAAATTAATGGTCCAGTCTGCAGAATATGGGATATTCTCTCTGAACAATTCTGAATTAGTCCCTATATTTACATTAATTTTGCTACGATCCAGATTGTATTTGGTAGTAAATTCCAATGACATATCAGCAGAAAAAAGTTCCTGTAATGTCTGAGGATATTTAGCTATTAATTCCTATATTACCATTAATTTTTGGAGGGGAAACTGGAAAAATGTTGAAAGACTAGACAAATTGATGAAAAATGTTGACAGATATTTCTCAGATTTTTGAAAAAGTCCTAGGAGTTCAGTGTACCAAATACAAACTGGGCTACAAACAGTCTCAGAATAAGAGATCACTATGAACACTTCATCAGTTTCTGCAGACTGGACCATTAATTTAGCTGCGGGACATGCTTTATCACCTGGCCGCAGCTAAATTATTGGTAACAGAGGAATTTATTCAAGATCTCCCCCAGAGATATCTATAATTTCTAAATTGGGCTCAGATTAGTTTGTTATGAACTATAATTCAAATATGTATATAATTTATTTCTACACAAAGCTCTAAAATAACATTTCTTTTAAGGGTTTTGAATTTCTATAATTACTTACTTCCCGTCGGTAACCAACGCTCTCAGAAAACCGTTTATACCATCTAACCAAATTGTATTTTTCTATATCCCTATGTATTTTTATCAAAAGTAGGCCTATTTGTTTCATTTGCTGATTGTACCCTCATAGGCCTAAATTTAAGTCTCTCCTGCCTAAACACTTGTTCTTATAGGCAGAATTGGCATGACACTAGCTGGGGTAGGACATAATCATATACTGTTCTACCCTCTATTCCGATCATTCTCATAACCATATTTGCCAAACTGTGTATTTTTATATTTGTGCCTATAATAAAATTGAACCGGTCATTACCCGCTTTCATTTCCTGTGTGATTGATAGACATTAATTAGATCAGTTACTGAATTATGGAAATAAAGAATAAACAATTAGTTCTGAAGGGATAAATTCACATATATTCCCATTAAAATTTGAAAGTCTAGTGTCAATTCTCAAACCCAAGAAGTGATCGTAACAAGTTTCAGGGAATCCCATGTAATAAAGCATGTCCAAACTCCTTCAATTGCAAATACCAAATGGTGAGAAATATCTGTTTTTCTCTTAGGTATGCTACAATGTTATTTTCACCAGTCTGCAGAACATGGGACATTTTTAACATTTTCTGTGCAAACAATCCTTAATTTCGTCCTATATTTACATGTATTTCACGGAGAACAAAAGCCAAAATTGAGGATTTCTTGGAGAACACCTCACCAGTTCCTGCAGTCTAGTTATTTTGGAGAGAATTAATGATATTTGATCATTTTGGAGAGAAATTTGGTGATTTTTGGAGAGAGCTGAAGAGACAAATGGAGAGTTTATGAGCCATACTATTTTACTTGGGAGAGAATCTTGAATACATGTTCCATACTCTGCAGACTGGGTCACTCGCGTATCTGGTAAAGTGTTCGTAGAGATCCTCTTATTCTTAATTTCTGTTTATCATGTTTCATAGTGTGGCAGGAAAGTTGCCAGTTCATGTTTCAGAGGCTGGTAAACTGTAATCCAATTTTTGAGCCAAAATTTCACAAAAATTCTGAGCCGAGCCAATGTGGCTTACTTTTGAAGATTTCAAGCCATAAATAACATAGAAACATAGGAATTGATTCTAAATTTTATGCCAATTACATATATCTGAATTTTGAAGTAACCAAAAAATTATAAAATTCGTATTATTTCTTAATCTTACTTATTATATTAGCAGGTAGAATAAATAAGTATTAATTCAAATAAGTATTAATGCATTATTATAGACTATGATGACTCATCATCTCATGCATTTATTTATGATATCCAATTTTGCTATTTTACAAACTACAAATAAAATTAATCCACAGCTGTATTTCTTTCAGTACGATATCATGAAGAGTTGCCTTGTGTTAATATTCATTCACTCTATATCTAAAATAAATAATCCATAGCCATGGACTTTGAAATTCAGGATTCATTGAAGCATCCTTCTGCTTCCAAGAAGGAAAAGACTGCAATTGAATGGGAAGAGGAGAAGAACGAAGAAGAGGACTATGATAAGTATAGTGGCATCTCCGGCAACCCAACTCCTTCTATTCTTTGTTTTGACGCATATGGAAATTTAACAGCTCAGAGCAATGAAGCTGCTCCAAATAATGGAGAGGCAGACCATTTGGATGATTTAGATTCTATTTTAGATATGGCTGCTTCATCTTTTAAACAAAATGGTACAAAGAAATCTCCAATAAAAGATGTGAAATCAAAGTTGAAAAGGAAATCCAATTCTAAAAATAATAAGAAATCTACTATTTCTGAAACTCAGTTAAAAAAAGTCATCAAGGAGGAGAAACAAGATTCGACTACTTTGAGTAGATATGGACGTGAAAGAAAGAAAAGAGTATCTGAAGGCTTTTTATTCGGAACTATCAATTTTAACGAGTTACGTAAAGTTTCCTCCACAACCATGCCTTCTCCTAACAAAAACGATGTCAAAGAAAATGACGAAGATGATTTCAATTATTTTGGGATGTCTAAAATAAGTTCTATCAGTGAGCCAGGCATTGCACCTCCAGAGAAAATACTCGCTTCAATTGACAGTTCCAGTGAAAATGAGGAATTAATCGATGATAAAGTATCACCAGTTATCAAAACGAGCAAGAAATCTAATAGCCAACCTCTTTCTGAGAAAAAATCCTCTAATACAAAAACCTTGTCCGATTCTCCAAAGAAAAGTAGAAAACGCAAAGCTGCTGAAAAAGGTGATGGAAGTATCAAAGAGAGAGTCATGAGAATGTGTAAAGAGAGTTTGAAAGATTCAACTGTAGATGATAATGAATCTAAATCTAAAAAGGTAAAGCTTACAGATAGTAAAGATAAGCATGATCAAAAAGTAGATAAACCTAATGTAACCCCCAAGAAATCTAAAGAACTGAATAATGAACAAAAAACGCAATCTAGTAGTAAAAAGAGACCGAAAGACAAAGACGTATCAATTTCAGATGATGATTTAGAACCTTCTTTTACTCCAAGAAAGAAGAAGAAGAAAGTAGCACCTCTCGATGTATCTGAATCTAAGGAAAATAATGATCTAGATATGTGGGGTGAAGTGAAAACAAATGGAGTTGAAGATAGTAGTACTGCAGATGATGTAAATAGGCACATACCCATAGATTTAGGCAAGGTTGGTGATATTGCTGATGATCTCAAACTTCTGAAAGATTTAACTTGCGATAAGAAACCGGAAGAAGTTGATAAACAAAATGATGACCAACCTTTAAAATGTGAAAAAAGAAAAAGAGGAAGACCAAAAAAGAATAAGAGCATTGTTGAAGTTACTAAATATGTTGATGATTTTGAAGAGGATATCGAGGAAGATGTTGTGAAAAGTCCTGACTCTGTGTCTAAGAGAGGTCGTACCATTCGTAAACCTGAATTGACTGACATTTCAACTCTCAACAAAGAACAGGAAGCATCAAGATTGCAAAAGAAGGAGAAGATGAAAGAAGATCTCAAAAATACAGTAAGTTATTGTTCTAATATATTCACTATAACAATCTTTATTTCTTTTGTAGATCTTGCCTTTCAAGGTAGGTTTCAAACTATAATGAATATAAATTAACTGAGATAACTATAAATGTAACTTATTGATAGTTTCTTTCAACTGACTTCTAGTTTAACATTGAGTTTTTGAAATGAATGTTGCTAGAGGTTTTTTTATATTAGATTTTATCTCGTTTATAAATTTATCACCCATACAGGTTGTGTGTTTCTAACAAATTTTGAGTCTTTTTATTTTGTATTGGAAGCTAGTTTTAATGATGGGAGAGTATGAATGAAAAGTAGAAAAAAAACATATTGATTAATTTGATTTAAAGTTGACAAATCATATATATTTACGATTTGTTTGGATTAGTTGAATATCATTTAGGTACTATTAAGGCTTTTCATTTTTAGATATGCTGTTTGAATCAGCCCCTTTGTTTAGTAGCTAGCTCTATAATTAAGTAGGTTTTTTTAAATTTATAGTCTTTCTACTATCAACCAGGCATCGGTATTGAGATAAATATAAGAACGAATTAGGATTCTGCAGTAAAATAGGTTAGCTCGATCATGTATGGTATTGCTTTACAGTATATTCTAAAATAATTTAAATATGTAGTCTCAAATTACTCATTTTTAAAATCTGGTCAATATCAGCCTCGCCGTGTATTTTTTTTATATCTCGTCAACTTTTCTCAATTATAATGAGAGTACTGAACATAACCACCGTAATCTATTTTGTCTTCAGAAACGTGCTTCACGTCGATTGTCTCTCTCGCGAGTGACTCCAAAGGTCAATTGTAAAGAAATAAATGGAAATAGAATAAGCAAACTCTCAAGATCATATAGGTTCAAATCAGTAGAACTTTCTTTCGATTCTGATGACTTCATCTCTGAGCCAGAGGAATTGCTTTCATCCTTTCTTGGGCGTAATTTAAATAAGACTACTTCTGGTTCTTCATCCAATTCTAAAAAGAAGACTAACAAGAATTCCCACAAAGTATTTACTAATGGAAAAATAAGAAAGCAGTTGAAGCCAATAGAAGATGACATAGGTTATAATTCTGGTTCTAATTATTGTGAGACTGAGGCTCCTTCAAATGCTGCTATCTCTGATGCAACAAATGGGATAGACCCTAACACAACTTGTGTGAAGAGTGATGTGATTTCTGCAGTCAAGAACTGGTACCAAATGATGATGTCTGATGAAGACAGAACAACAGTAATCACTTACAAGATGCTAATTAACAAGGCCAAAGAAACTCACCGAATCATTCTGAATAAAGCCTCTTCATGTTACTTTGATGAACAGCAGTGGTCGATAAATATTAAGAAAGAAATTAACCTAGTGAGTATACCATTAAGCTTTTTTGGGTTTGTTGCCTGTCAATATAAGCAATTGCATTTCTAGATCTTGATGCTATGATTTTGTCACTCTGAAGTAGTTTGATGAATTTTTCATGTTTCTATTACAGTTGCAAAGTTTGGTTTGGTAGATTTAGGAGATGCTGTTGCTGAAATAGATCATTTTATAGGAATCTAAGTTAGTTTTCATGAAGGTAGTCAAAATATCTAGCTTAAAAAGACCTAGCTATTAAGAAATTAAACTAGTGGTTATTAGTAATATGAGGTACTTTTATAATACGTTGCTAGTTGTAATTTCCTGATGAAGTTATATTATTTATATGCTATGTTATAAAAGATATAGATAGGTATTGAATATATTATTTAAGTATCTTGTGTTATGTTAGTATTTTTGTTTTGCAACATGAAATTTGGCAATGCATTTATTTACTCAATTAAAAATTTACATAAGCACTCTACTTCATGCTTTCATATCATAAGATTATCATAGTGTCATTTTCTGATACCTGTTTATCTATCTATAAGAAACTAGCTACTAAAAATAACTCATGATGAGATTTTTGTCCAGTCTGATACCTGATGATTGTTTAGTGGATTAGCCACCAGCTACAGAAAATTAGTTTTGGCCTAATCAACATTTTGTCTGCTTGGTGTACATAATCTTTCTGATAATGTATCCTAAGTTTTGTGATGCACATACCTTCAAATTTCTGACGTTATTGTTAATTTTTGGGCAACAGGCCTTGTAATCACTCTGTGGCCTTTTAACATTTTGGGCACTTAATAACTAAGTGGCTCATGGTACTCAGTGTAACACTTAACGGAGTTAGATGTATATGAAACCTTCTGGTGTGATGTTGCACATAAGCTATTGGTTCAAGTTGCAAGATATCTCAAATTTAGTTGCACACTTAAATTATAAACTTATAGTAATTTCCTTTTTGTTTTGTAGTACAAGATATTTCTGTATATCTTTCTATTTTGTAGTTTAGAATACCTTATTATTTCCCCACTTTTAACTACCAAACTATGGAAAATTGGGTATTTTCTGTCAAATTGCATTTTTTTGGGTCAGTTTAACCACATTCAGGGGGCAGGGGGTCTGATTATCAGACTAGGGGTTTGAAAGTTTGAAACATTATTGCCGATCCCCCCTCATTGTCCCGAGGCTACATCTAGGTAGGCCTTCTTTTTGTTATTGTAGGTTTTAGGTTTTGTTTAGTTTGGCGCCCTTTTGCTTCAGCTTCCCTTTGTATCTTTCCTCAATTTCTTCTTCTTATCTCCTCTTCCTTCTGCCTTGCTATATCCATGGGTAAGCAGACTGACTGTGTATGTCTCTTATCCATGGATGTCTATTCTTGCCATCCATGCGCTGGGTCGACACGGTTACTTGTGATAGCCGAGCAGTCGACCTATTGCATGGAGCGTACTTTCACTGTCCCCTCTTCTACGAGGCCTTCTTCTCTTCATGTCTCTTTGGATCACCTCATAGTGGATTGGGACAACTGTTAAACCCCGAAAAAAAAAAATTAACCTCATTCATGAAGCTCTCAATTCAATACTCCTTTTTTTCAGTTTTTTTTATGTGATTCCACCCATTTTTTTAATGCTACTTACAGTTGTAGAGGAAAGTGCTAGGATTATGCTCTTTAACTACAAGGTCTTAGATTTTGTGTTAGGTAGATTAGTAGGTTTAATGTACTATTGCCTCTTCATTTTCCTCTTCTGTTTGTGAGTGCAGCCACCAGTGTCTTTGTCCCTTTTTATCACATTCCTTGGTTTTGCATTCACATAGTAGCTTCTCTACTTCTTCCCGTTGTTTCTTCCAATTCCTTGTACTTTCTCTGGTCATCAGCGATTAGGTCTTTGGTTCCAAAGAAGACATTAATTCCCTAGCTACTAAATTTATTACGAGTCCACTTAAGCTTGCAAGTTGCAAGTCAAATGTATTTGTGTGTTGCATTACAAAAGTACATCTCTTAGATACACTTTCCATTGTATTACCAGAGATATTAATTATATTAATATAAGATGCACCACTTTCTGAAATTTCATGTTCAAATATGCATCGTGCTGCCACCTATTTATAAAACTAGCCTAAAAACAGAGACTCAATTCACTGAGGGAACATTGTAAATAACAAAAAGGTTGTTTAAATTGTCTTTACAATGTTTTAATTAACAGTAAATTTTAGGATTGCATAGCAACAGCGAGTAGCTACTACGTTGGAACACATGCATTTTTTAAATTGAATTATCGGAGAATGGTGTATATCACTGATGTATAATATCTTTGGTATTACTGTTCCTGGATTTAAATTACTACTCCTTTGGGATGAACTACTTGTCAATTCTACCATTTCCTCTTTCAATTTTTTTTGTGATCTCATTTTTTCTTCAATTATAATATTAACCAAGGTAATGTCACAGCACTAGGACACTCACAGTGCTATGAAACTGGGTGTGAATCAAAAATTTCTAACGGTCACATTGGTTGTTGACCTCTGTTAACGCCAGATTTCTGAGTAATGTGACCTTTCCCTGATTTGATTTTAAGATAATTTCTCCTCCTTCTCTTTCTGTCCTGTTTGCTCTGTTATTATCTTAATTAAATACAGTCTCTACCATTGGTTTCTTTTCTTTTTCAGGAAGAGGATGGTCCACCAGCCGATCTGGTGGCTGAGGTTGAAATGACACAGCCGGAGGAGCATAAAGTGGGTGACTTGGTATGGGTAGCACTGAGAGGATACCCTCTATGGCCAGCCATTGTCACTGTAGAACATCAGTCGGGTCTCCACACCAAGTTAGAGGGTGAGTATTTCTCTTGTTTTTAATGGTTATATATCGTCTTTTTCAAAGAATAAATAAACTACCTACCTTATAACTGAATTGGTGATTATTATTGCAGAATGTGAAGTATTGAAATGCTTTCATAGAGGTTAATTAATTATTGTTATTTCTATTTTCAGTTAAGCCAACAGTTAAGGGTTGGTTTGTCAACAGGGTATATTTTGTTTATTTCATCAATGATCAGGACAGGTCATTCTGGATGAGATACGAGTACTGCTTGGCACACACCGGCAAGGCTCAAATGATTGAAAAGCTGGAAAAAATGAAAACTGATGTAAGATGGATATATTTTTATATTTTTCAGTTCAGACCTTTTAATTTGTCATTTAGTGAAACCGCTCTGTACTCGGACACCTAGTTAGGCTCACAGTATTAGGGACATGGGATGTGAACCAATCTGACCTTTCCTGTGTTAACACCCAGTTTCCGAGTACTGCGAGTCTGAGAAGGTGTCGGTATATTACAATTTTCCCCAATAGAGAATTTGTTACTGTGACTGTTTTCATATGAAATTATGAAAATTATCATCCATTTTTTCTAACATTTTTGTGAATATATATATATATATATGTAGTTTCTATTAGCTACTAGGGTAAATTACGAATTATCGCTCAGTTTCACATCTTCAGTCATATAAGAAAAATGTATATTATAATAGTTATTTTATTTTTATTTTAGTTGGTATCCATGATACCTGCAGGTATCATGGATACCAACTAAAATAAAAATAAAATGACTATTATAATATACATTTTTCTTATATGATCAAAGATGTGAAACCGACTGATAATTTGTAATTTACCTTAGTTATCTAATGAAATAAAACCTATTCATTCTTAATTCACTTCAAGTATATAATTTGTAAGAGTACTGATAATGAGACTATGTTCCATATCTTCAGATCTCAAACGTAAAGTCTACTGATAAGCAGTTCTCAGCACTACTGCTCAAGAGTTTAGTGCCCCTCACCAAGGTAGAGGCTCCTAAGTCTAATAAAATAACAAAGGTGATGATAAGGTGGACAGATGCTGTGGAAGAAGCAGAGCAACTACTCTCTAAAACTAGGTATGTAAGGTTACAACTCATTTCTATACTTAATTTACTAGGTTCTAAACACTGTATAGTTTTATTTATGGCTATTCTAGAGTACTATTTACTAATGTAATACAAAACACGAATTTTTCTTCAGTAATTTTTTAACGATAGAGCTGAATTTCGATGTTTTGCTTATGTTTCTATTAGTAGCTATCCAGTGTTTTCATTGCCATTTGATTAGCTACTAAATAGAATATTTATAGTTGCCATATTTTTTTTTTGTATTAGACTTGTCATTTCTTTGTAATTAATTTTTAATTTCCGAGTTTCTAAATTTAATATTTCAACTCTAAATGTTACAGTGATGAACGAAGTGCAAAAGTGAAGAAAATATTGGATCTCAAAGAATCAAAGAAGGGAGAGTCTGCAAAATCTCAACCTAAAAAGACTTACAAGAGGAAGGCAATAAAGTCTGAACCGATTGAAGAAGAAACTTTGAGTGACGTTCTCAATGGGTCGGATGACGCACTGCCTTCTATAGCGGAATTTTTTGAACGCGCAGAGTCTAATAGAGACAGACGGTCTCCATCTAACGAGAGCGACTTTTCTGGCTTTGAAAGCACCTTAAGTTCAGAGGAGAAAAAACATCGTTTGGAGGTGATGAGAAAACTGTCCAAAGAAAGTGCCATGGAGTTGTTCATTAAGATCAAACGACAACAGACAAGAAGAGACACCAAGTGTCGCTTGAGTGATGACGCTATCAACAAACAGGCGACTGAAGCCTGGCACAGCATGAGCAAATCTCAAAAGAAAAGGTACTTTGAAAGACACCTTGACAGTTATGAAGAGCTGGAAGAGAAAGCTAGGACTTCCTATGATGACAATGATAACTTATCTGAATCTAGTTCTGTGAGTTCTTCCATAAGTACCAAGAAAGTGAAGAAAGAAACTGATATTAAGAACACTTACAAATTACCTCGTAATGAAAAAGTCTGTATTAAATGTGAGAAGGTTGGCTTTGAACCTAATAGCGTGGATATCATTAAGTGCAAAGGATCTTGTTGTGGCTACTTCCATTTGTCGTGTCTGGGTCTTGAAACGAGACCAGAGAGCGATAAGGACTACAAGTGTCCGGAGTGTGTTTCTGGTATTCACGAGTGCTACATTTGCAAGTGTGCCTACAGTATTGGAAAGATGCACCAAACACCAAAGAAGAAGAAAGTGGAGGGTGAAGTGAAGAAGAAACTAGTCAAAGAGAGACGCAATAGCGCTAGAATGGAATCATCCAGACAAACTCGCTTGAGCTCTGTTGTTAAGATAGAAGAAGAGGAGGAAGTTGGTGATAAACTATTTGTAGAGAAAGAAGAAAGTAAAGAAATTGATGAGAAGAATGACGAAGGTAAAGATCTTGAGAAGAAGAATGGAGAAGATAAAGAACTTGACAAGAAGAATGAAGTAAGTGACGTCAAACCTACCTCTGAAGATGATAAAGAAGAGAAGGAATCCTCTGGAGAAACCAAAAGCAAAGATAAAGAATTAGTAGCAATGGAAGAGAAAAGAGAAGGGAGATCTTCAAGAAGAGTCAGTTCGAATAGCAATGGTAAAGCAGATGATAAAAAGGAAAGCTCCTCATCAGAAGATATCGACTCTAAGGAGGTAACAGGCGACTCCAAAGATAATCAGGAGGCTGATAAAGAAAGTAGCAATGCTGATATCAAAGAGGAAGTGGAATCTAAACCTGACACTGATTTAAAAAGAGAAGACACTAAGGAAGACACAGAGCATCCTAAGGTGCAGAAGTGCACTGTGTCTAGCTGTGGAAAGTACTTCCATTTGGAGTGTGTGTTGAAGTGGCCCCACGCATCCCAGGCGTACAACCAGGGTAACAAGTTGGTGTGCCCCAGACACATCTGTCACATGTGTGCAGCCAATGAAGAGGACATGAACTGCCAGGCAGCAAAGAGTGGCTCTCTCACCCGCTGTCTGAGATGTCCTGCTACTTACCATTCAGGTTAGTGACAAGGAAAACTTTATTCAAAATCACACAAAGTGTAACTAATGCATGGTAAAATCTACTAATATTTTTCTTAAATAAAATCAAACCCACAATAGACCAATGTTGGTCTTTTGGGCAAGTTGTCTATCTAGCTATTCAGACTTCTTAAGTTCTTAGCATTTGTGGATTATTTTGAATTAATTGAGCTGATTCATGTTGTTTTATCTAATTGGGAAGTGAGTGTTAACATAGATCGTGAAACAATGTGATCTTGAGAAACTTCTGATTGAAACTATAATTACCTAAATTAACACAGGGTATGTTTAGAGTCATCAGACGGTTCCACATTTTCGATCATGAATCTAAGAAAAAATCGTATAGCTAGATATCAAATTATTATTATTTCACTTTAATCTAATTGGTATCCATGATACCTGAAGTTATTATGTATACCAATCAGATCCATACCTGCAGGTATGGATCTCTGCCGTTTTTTCTTACATCATCGAAAGTGTGGAACCGTCTCATAACTCGAAACTTACCTACTCTACTGAAACGTTATACTATTAAACATTTTTACATATAGCTATATCTCTTCTTTCACTTTCTTTATATTTCACTACCATACTTTATGTTCATGATGTGTATGTTTGTTCAGGAGGTGACTGCATACCAGCAGGCTCAGATGAGATCTCCCTTCACTCCCACGTGTGTCCCAAGCACAACAAGCAGGCCAAGAGTAACCACCTGAACGTGACGTGGTGCTTTGGGTGCTCCAAGGGCGGCTCACTGGTGCTGTGTGATGAGTGCCCTGCTGCCTACCACACGGAGTGCTTGGATACGCCCCCTTCAGAAGATGGTGAGGGGAAATAGTAGGATAATCCTTTATTTAGTAGAGATTTTATCAGTTTTGCCGGTTCTAAAGAGAAAAAAATTCTTCTTGAGCAGTTAGTTATAAAAAAAAATTAGTAGATCATTTTATTAATAGATCGAAAAGAAGCATTGATCAAAAGAATCAAAACATTACTTGTATTATAAATTGGTTCATTCATGTTAATAGATTTTTTTAATAAATGTAGTTAACTTCATAGGAAATATTAAGCTGCATTAATTCTTTGATACGTTTGTTTTTGTGCTTGTATCAATGCTTTGTTTGTTTTTGTGCTTGTATCAATGCTTTGTTTGTTTTTGTGCTTGTATCAATGCTTTGTTTGTTTCAGGCAAGGGATTCCTGTGTGAAGATTGTGTCAATGGAAAGCTGCCCGTGTATGGAGACATCATTTGGACCAAACTAGGCTCATACAGATGGTGGCCGGGACAAGTTCTACATCCACGCTTCATTCCTGATAACATTGAGAACCTTAAACACTCTACGGGTATGTTCTGCGTGCACTTCTTTGGATCCAATGACTACTACTGGGTACATAGGGGCAGAGTCTTCCACTATCAGGATGGAGATAAGGGATGTAAGACTTATAGTAAGAGTTCTCTCAACAAACACTTTGAAAGTGCAATGGAAGAGACAAAGATTGCCTTTGAGAATGAGCAGACAAACAGGTGCTTAAAGGAAGCGAAGAGACATGCAAAGGAGAGCACTAAACCAGCCCCCTTCGTGAAGATCGATACCAACAAACCCTTTGGCTCTGTGAAGAGACAGGAGCTTGAACTGCCCCCCAAGTGTGACTGTAACCCTAATAGTGATAGTCCCTGTGGGCCTAATAGTAACTGTATTAATAGGATGCTGATGATAGAGTGCCCCATAGATGCGTGTAATGCAAGGGACAGGTGCATGAACCAGAGGTTCCAAAGGAGACAGTATCCCACTCTGTCCCACGCGAAGGTGGAGGGTAAAGGGTGGGGCCTAACCACACTACAGGACATCAAGAAAGGGGACTTCGTGATAGAGTATGTGGGGGAACTGGTGGATGAGACGGAGCTGTGGAGGAGAATAGATTACATGCATCAGATAAACGAAACGAATTACTATTTCCTCACCATCACCAAAGACATCATCATTGACGCGGGACCCAAAGGAAACCTGGCCCGCTTCATGAACCACTCGTGTGAACCCAACTGTGAGACCCAGAAGTGGCAGGTTGGGACTGAGACCAGGGTGGGGCTGTTTGCTCTGGATGACATACCGAGTGGCAGTGAAGTTACCTTCAATTATCACTTTGAGTGTGTGGGGACAGAGAAGAAGAAATGTCACTGTGGATCAGCCAACTGCAGTGGCTACATTGGGGCCAAGGTTCAGAAGGTAAAACATTAGAAAATCTAAATTGAAAAAAAACTTTATCTGATTACATGGCATATTCAATTATTAAAATAGTAACAATGAACTCTATTGCCTAAATTCTATCAATATCCTCATTGTAATGTTTTCCACAGACTGAAGTAGCAAAGAAATCTGTGTCTCTGAAGAACAAGAAGAAGAAAAAGAAACTCTGCCCAGCTAAAGTAACAGAGGATGAGTGCTTTAGGTGAGTGATGAGTGAGAGAAGCGAGTGATGAGTGAGAGAAGCGAGTGATGAGTGAGAAAAGTGAGTGATGAGTGAGAGAAGTGAGTGATGAGTGAGAGAAGTGAGTGATGAGGGAGAGAAGTGAGTGATGAGGGAGAGAAGTGAGTGATGAGGGAGAGAAGTGAGTGATGAGTGAGAAAAGTGAGTGATGAGTGAGAAAAGTGAGTGATGAGTGAGAGAAGTGAGTGATGAGGGAGAGAAGTGAGTGATGAGTGCTTTAGGTGAGTGATGAGTGAGAGAAGTGAGTGATGAGTGAGAAAAGTGAATGATGAGTTAGAGAAGTGAGTGATGAGTGAGAAAAGTGAGTGATGAGTGAGAAAAGTGAGTGATGAGTGAGAGAAGTGAGTGATGAGTTAGAGAAGTGAGTGATGAGTGAGAAAAGTGAGTGATGAGTGAGAGAAGTGAGTGATGAGTGAGAGAAGTGAGTGATGAGGGAGAGAAGTGAGTGATGAGGGAGAGAAGTGAGTGATGAGGGAGAGAAGTGAGTGATGAGTTAGAGAAGTGAGTGATGAGTGAGAGAAGTGAGTGATGAGTGAGAGAAGTGAGTGATGAGTGAGAGAAGTGAGTGATGAGTGAGAGAAGTGAGTGATGAGGGAGAGAAGTGAGTGATGAGTGCTTTAGGTGAGTGATGAGTGAGAGAAGTGAGTGATGAGTGAGAAAAGTGAGTGATGAGTGAGAAAAGTGAGTGATGAGTTAGAGAAGTGAGTGATGAGTGAGAAAAGTGAATGATGAGTTAGAGAAGTGAGTGATGAGTGAGAGAAGTGAGTGATGAGTGAGAGAAGTGAGTGATGAGTGAGAGAAGTGAGTGATGAGTGAGAGAAGTGAGTGATGAGTGAGAGAAGTGAGTGATGAGTGAGAGAAGTGAGTGATGAGTGAGAGAAGTGAGTGATGAGTGAGAGAAGTGAGTGATGAGTGAGAGAAGTGAGTGATGAGTGAGAGAAGTGAGTGATGAGTGAGAGAAGTGAGTGATGAGTGAGAGAAGTGAGTGATGAGTGAGAGAAGTGAGTGATGAGTGAGAGAAGTGAGTGATGAGTGAGAGAAGTGAGTGATGAGTGAGAGAAGTGAGTGATGAGTGAGAGAAGTGAGTGATGAGTGAGAGAAGTGAGTGATGAGTGAGAGAAGTGAGTGATGAGTGAGAGAAGTGAGTGATGAGTGAGAGAAGTGAGTGATGAGTGAGAGAAGTGAGTGATGAGTGAGAGAAGTGAGTGATGAGTGAGAGAAGTGAGTGATGAGTGAGAGAAGTGAGTGATGAGTGAGAGAAGTGAGTGATGAGTGAGAGAAGTGAGTGATGAGTGAGAGAAGTGAGTGATGAGTGAGAGAAATGAGTGATGAGTGAGAGAAGTGAGTGATGAGTTAGAGAAGTGAGTGATGAGTGAGAGAAGTGAGTGATGAGTGAGAGAAGTGAGTGATGAGTGAGAGAAGTGAGTGATGAGTGAGAGAAGTGAGTGATGAGTGAGAGAAGTGAGTGATGAGTGAGAGAAGTGAGTGATGAGTGTGACGGTTATTCATTGATTGTGTACTCTATCTTTCATTCTCACTATTTCATTCTATGTTATTGTTTCAGGTGTGGCAATGCAGGAGACCTGGTGCTGTGTGATGTTGCTAATTGTCCCAAAGGATACCACTTAGCCTGTCTGGGACTAGAAAGCATGCCTAAAGGTAAGGAAAATAACCTCACACTAACTATTCAGGAGAAAAATTCTTCTATCAGTATTGCGCAAATACTCTTTAAATTTTATTTATAAAATGTACATTTCGACAACCGAAAACCTGCAATATCGTGATAATATTTTTTGGAATAGTTTTAACATTTAGACTCTTGCAATTGGTATTTAGGGACCATTGAAATTATAGTCCATGGACCCTCAGGTTGACAATATTAGCAACCTATTCATTTAAATGTAAATGACTTGGGTAAATTCTGAGTTATTGGGTGGTTCCACATCTTCGAACGAGATAGAAAAATAAAATCACTTTAAAAATATTCTATTCAAATGGTAAATAAAAATTGATTTAAAGGTCCTCTCCAAGCAAATATTTTTATTACTTATATCAGCGAGGCTAATGTATCTTATTATTTTGCTGCAAACCCCATAAAATTTGATAGCATATTTTTAATTTTATATGTTTTTAAAGATTTTTATAATCCAAACTCTACAAAACCTACTTTACTTCCTACTTTCTATTATTCAGTCTGAAGAAGAAGAATGTACACCATTTGTTTTGATTGTCAACTAAGTATTTGGTTTAAAATAAATCTATTTTTTATTCGTTTAAAGGTTTAAACTTGTATGAACTTAATAAAGAAACGTTATATACTTTTAGAAACAATTAATATCTTAAAAGAAGGCCAAAAACGAATTGTTTGTTTAAAAATCTAAATTTACAATCAAAACAAAGAGTGTACAATCTTCTTTCTCAGAGCCATGTTGGAGATTAGTTCGATTGTTGCTCACAGAGTATTAAAAAACTTTAAAAGCAAATTATAAAATATATACTGAACCGAATTGTTCGCGGTTTGCGGAATAATGATCGTAGACCTTAGTTCTACAATATTATGTAATAAACTCATTTTTTTTCCCAGAGCCTGGAGAGGACCTTTAAATTAAATAACATAATTATTTATATTTTTCTTACGTGTCCGAAAACAGTAACTGTTCAATAACGCGTAACTCCCCCCCCCCCCCTTTCCCAGGCAAGTGGCAGTGTCCCTGGCACCACTGTGATGAGTGTGGTACTCGCTCTACCATAAAGTGTGACCTCTGCCCCAACAGCTTCTGCTTCAAACACAACTCTGAGGCTGTGATCAACTTCTGCAAGATGGAGGGGATCAACTCCAGTGGGGGACTGATGTTCTGCTACGAGCACGCAGAGGACAATGTTAAACACTTCCTATCCGATAATACGGTATGAAGAACTATTATCAGGACTACTATGCAATTCATTCATTATACATATTCATTTTATCAATTTGTTTTATCAATCCGTTATTTATTTTTTATGAATTTACTATTCATTTCTTATGAATTCATTATTCCTTTTTTATGAATTTATTATTCATTTTTTATGAATTCATTATTCATTTGTTATGAATTCATTATTCATTTTATATGAAATCATTATTCATTTTTTTATGAATTCATTATTCATTTTTTATGAATTTATTATTCATTTTTTATGAATTCATCATTTATTTTTTATGAATTCATTATTCATTTTTTTATCAGTTATTAGTTATTTGTTTATTAGCTACTTAAATTGTATTTCAAATACAATTATTCATTTAATTCATTCATTTTATTACCTAAATTGTATCCATTTCATTGCAAAAGCATACATACCTCCTTTCCTTCAAAAACAACAATGACAATTGCAATATATTCTACCACCTTCATCAAAGATAACCAAATTAACTCAATATATCCTTGCTTTAACCTTAAAGTGTGTGTTTAGTCCAAACGTTACCTTGAGTGAGTGTGATATTTTGTAGCTCAGAACGCAGAGGTTGCTAGCGAGAGTGGGGAGAGCTCAGCATCAACCGGAAAACTCGTGTCCCGAGGAGGAAGCCCAGGGGAACATCTACGAGATGGGGTGGCAGGCAGCCAATAAGTTTGGCAACGACAGGACAGAGAGAGCAAAGCTACGCAACAAGATTAGAGAGGTGAGTTGGTACCGAGTTGAATAGCATCCATATTGCAGATGGTAGATAGGATACAGAGTTGAGTAGCATCCATACAGCAGTCGGTAGCTAGGATACAGAGTTAAGTTGCTTCCATACAGCATTTGGTAGATAGGATATAGAGTTAGGTTGCATCCATACAGCAGTTGGTAGCTAGGATACAGAGTTAGGTTGCATCCATACAGCAGTTGGTAGCTAGGATACTGAACAGTGCGAATTATTAGATACTGGTAGCTTCAGGATAGGTATTGAATAGAGTCACTAATTTCATATTTAAAAAGTAGACTAGTATTGTTAAATGATATTTTATTATGATATTCGCTGTGATGAATATCTTCTTTTAGTTGCTTTTCTTTTCTCAGTTTTACAATTACCATGAAGAGTTTGGAG
>CANNZV010005435.1:0-27233 GCA_947561585.1 Caprella mutica
CTTGTTATATTCGCAGATTGTCGAAGGTAATGTTTCAAGATGCATTTATATTTATTTTTATTTACTCGTCATGTTGTGTTTCTCGTATTGACCTTTTTTCAATTCATTAATTGCGATATCGATGCAGTGACCTCTGACGGCGAAAGTTTGCTCTCGAGTCATCTGCAGGCATTCGAGGCGACAATCTGGGGGTAGTTGTCCTACTTTTAATTGGAAGCTTATGAGGCAAACTTTAGAGATGCACTAAAGTACGGAAAAAAGGGACAGTTGGAAAAATGATGAAAACGGTTTTTGACTTTTCGATTAAAGTATACCTGTTTCGCTAGGGTACTTTTTAGCAATTATTATGTTTAGCAGGAATGAATAGTATAGTTTAAAAGAATTTTTTAATATTATTTTTCCTTTTTTTCTAATTTCATATATATCAAATGAAATTCGAGAAAATATGCTTAAAAAATGAACAACAAAAACAATCAAGTAGAGTTTCCAGAGCTGTGTCTCTTAAAGAACAATCTTCACTGTATCATTTTCTCTGAGATTTTCAAGTCAAGATCACAAATCATCTCTGTTGTCACAGCCACGGCGTAAAACCTTCGCAAAAAATTATTCACATTTCGTAACTCCCAGCGGAGAGAACAACGATAAACCGATCTTTTAATCGTAGAAAGAAGTATCGGTACCATTCTATATCGGAAAGTCATTTTTGCAAATCAGTAGTTTTGTCGATACAAATTTTTTTGAAAAATTAATTTTTAGTGAATTTAATTTTTCTTAACAAGGGTAAGTTTCGAGTTATCGGACGTTTCCACATTTTCGATGATATAAAAAATGATAATATAATTTAAAAAAATATATTAATTTATATCTAATTTTAAAATCGAAATGTGGAATTGTACGATAACTTGAAATTTAACCTAATCCTGGAAATATACTATATAGGTATATAAGTTTTAAGAAGAAAAATGATATATTGTAAAGCAAAATTAAGTAGAAATAAATAATCAATTAATTAAAACTTAATTTAAATTGAAAAATCTATTGAAATATGATACGGTTTTTAAATAAAATCTTGTAAGCTGACTGTGAATATTAAATAAACTACCATATATGGGAGTAAACACATATTTCTGTCATAGAAGAATAAGTAGGCACCCCCCTAAATCTTCTATGGCCCCACCATAAATTACTCTTCAATAATTATAAAAAGAGAGGAATCACATAATTTTTTAAGTTAATATCCATTTTTCAATTTATTTTCTTTACCTATATTTATAATTCTTTTCTTACATCTAATTATACATATAAATTCATTTTTATGATCTTTTTTACTATTTGACCCCTGATATTTCGAAATGGGAGGTACACTATAGTAATGAAAGTACGACATTAAATAATCTATGATATTATATCTTCAGTATATGCGTACAGTCATTTCCAAATGCTCCACAGTGATAGTGACTGTACCAATCTGGCGATCAAAGTAAAGTTACTTTTTCGCGTCACGGCTAGAAGATCACCTGCCGTGAAATTATTCCTAACTAGGTTACTTAATACAAGATAATAAAAAATTATATCAGAATAAATATCATAATATCTGGACCAAAAAATTAGAGACAGTTTCCATATTATAAAAACATGATTATTGTTTGGATCTCAGAAAGAATAATCTTTCTGAAATGTAAAACCGTAAAGAAAGCAAAATAATCTAATATAAAATAATCTAATATAAAATAATCTAATATAAAATAATCTAATATAAAATAATCTAATATAAAATAATCTAATATAAAATAATCTAATATAAAATAATCTAATATAAAATAATCTAATATAAAATAATCTAATATAAAATAATCTAATATAAAATAATCTAATATAAAATAATCTAATATAAAATAATCTAATATAAAATAATCTAATATAAAATAATCTAATATAAAATAATTCTAATATAAAATAATCTAATATAAAATAATCTAATATAAAATAATCTAATATAAAATAATCTAATATAAAATAAATCTAATATAAAATAATCTAATATAAAATAATCTAATATAAAATAATCTAATATAAAATAATCTAATATAAAATAATCTAATATAAAATAATCTAATATAAAATAATCTAATATAAAATAATCTAATATAAAATAATCTAATTTAATTTTAAAGATGAGACCCAAACTTCCTGAACACAGTCGACTAATACATACGCATATAAATATAAATAATAGAATATGAGGTTCCAGTTTCATGATTTTATATAATATTAATTATGAAAAATTCAACTACAGTTGTAAGTAAAGTGCACAGTGAAGGGTTAAAACAACCACCAATAGTTGTAAATAAAGTGCACAGTGAAGGGTTAAAACAACCACCAATAGTTGTAAATAAAGTGCACAGTAAAGAGTTAAAACAACCACCAATAGTTGTAAATAAAGTGCACAGTAAAGAGTTAAAACAACCACCAATAGTTGTAAATAAAGTGCACAGTGAAGAGTTAAAACAACCACCAATAGTTGTAAATACAGTGCACAGTGAAGAGTTAAAACAACCACCTATAGTTGTAAATAAAGTGTACAGTGAAGAGTTAAAACAACCAACTATAGTTGTAAATAAAGCACACAGTGAAGAGTTAAAACAACCACCTATAGTTGTAAATAAAGTGTACAGTGAAGAGTTAAAACAACCACCTATAGTTGTAAATAAAGTGTACAGTGAAGAGTTAAAACAACCACCAATAGTTGTAAATACAGTGCACAGTGAAGAGTTAAACAACCACCTATAGTTGTAAATAAAGTGTACAGTGAAGAGTTAAAAACAACCACCTATAGTTGTAAATAAAGCACACAGTGAAGAGTTAAAACAACACCTATAAGTTGTAAATAAAGTGTACAGTGAAGAGTTAAAACAACCACCTATAGTTGTAAATAAAGTGTACAGTGAAGAGTTAAAACTACAACCAATAGTTGTAAATAAAGTGTACAGTGAAGAGTTAAAACAACCACCAATAGTTTTAAATAAAGTGCACAGTGAAGAGTTAAAACAACCACCAATAGTAGTAAATAAAGTGCACAGTGAAGAGTTAAAACAACCACCAATAGTTGTAAATAAAGTGTACAGTGAAGAGTTAAAACAACCACCAATAGTTGTAAATAAAGTGCACAGTGAAGAGTTAAAACAACCACCAATAGTTGTAAATAAAGTGTACAGTGAAGAGTTAAAACAACCACCAATAGTTGTAAATAAAGTGCACAGTGAAGAGTTAAAACAACCACCAATAGTTGTAAATAAAGTGCACAGTGAAGAGTTAAAACAACCACCAATAGTATTAAATAAAGTGCACAGTGAAGAGTTAAAACAACCACCAATAGTTGTAAATAAAGTGCACAGTGAAGGGTTGAAACAAACACCAATAGTTGTAAATGAAGTGCACTGTGAAGAGTTAAAACAACCACCAATAGTTGTAAATAAAATGCACAGTGAAGAGTTAAAACAACCACCAATAGTTTTAAATAAAGTGCACAGTGAAGAGTTAAAACAACCACCAATAGTTGTAAATAAAGTATACTGTGAAGATATTAACATCAGTGAACAATACTATTAAGTAATGTTGAAATCAATTACACACAAAGAGTATTCCTTTATTTTCTCACAAAGTTACTTCATTTAAGTTACCCCTATCGAAAACATCAAAAAACAACTTAGAATATTCCTAAATGTTGGATAATTACAATTGCTATCCGAGACCAGTTAATGGAAAAGAGCTTTTAATTGGCAAGATGTGGAGAAACTGTAACTAATTAAACTGAGTCGGTCTGCGATCACATCATTTATTACACGCTTTAACACTTCAGATTGAAAACAGCTGTTTGGGCTACGAGTGCAACCCGGTGAAGACTTTGTGTGGGTCTGAAGAGAATTGAAATGGAAAACTTAATATTTTTTTTTTAAAAAGATAATATTTTTCCATTAAGAACATGAAGGAACTTAATATTCTAGGGCCCCACTATGATTTGTGACCGTGTGGTAAGATGATAGAGATAACGATTGTTACATTTAATTAAACATAAAACTATTGAATGAATATATGATCAAATTAGTAAAATATTCACTATTTTATATTTGGATTTTAATTTCTAAATATTTCATATTATTTAAACAAAATAAATTATAGATAAAAGCAAGATGCTCAAAATCTTAATATACAGCTATAAATTTCCAGTTCAAATTTTCTTTCCCAATCCGTGTTTCAAATCCTGAGAATATCTTTAATTATTTCAAATTATTTTACCATTACTTAGATTTATAGATAAACACCATAGGAGCGTATTTATATATAGCCATAAATTTAAATTGATCTTCAGTTTAAATTTTCTTTCAAAATCCGTGTTCAGCTGCTGTGGGGATTCCTCCACACAATCTCCTCCACACAATCTCCTCCACACAATCTCCTCCACACAATCTCCTCCACACAATCTCCTCCACCTAATCCAAGCGAAACCCCCGAGCTCATCCTGCCGAGGCAGTCGACCGTGGCCATTAAAATGTAAATTAATTTCAATTTTTCACGAGGAGTGTAATATATCTAGGCAATGCTACGGCGCTGCTGTAACAATGACAAACTGTGGGCCTGTCTGACGTCTAAACATTTAACATGCCTTAAAAGATATCTGACAAGATTTCTCCGACCATTAGGGAGAGTCTTGAATGAATCTCTGCCAGAGTGCGCCATTTCAGCTCCGTATTTACGATGGTGTTAATGCCTTCATAATCTGACCGTTCTTTCGCTCAAATTTCAGTCATTTTCTTTTAATTGATTTCATTGTTTGAGGAGAGAAGGATTTCACTTTAGTACGAACTAACTAACACATCAAGAATGGCAGACTATAACTTTTCTTAATTTTAAAATTACAGATTAAAATATTCAGATTTTTCCGTATTTCTTCTTTTTTTGGATGCTGTTTTATTTTACCCCGAATTTATTCGTATCCCGATTTTTTTTTTTTTTGATCCCGGACTTTTATGAAATTCTGATTTTTTTTTTGTTATCTGAATTTATTTCATCCGGATTTTAGTTATCATAACAATTATTTCAGCCATGGACATATTTCTTGCAGCCAACCAATGGGTAAGATTGATTTAAGATGTTCCTAGTACTGTTTTGTCCAAGAAATATTTTTACTTAGGTATAAGTTTTACAGCAGACTTCACAGTACAATATAGGGTAAGTACCGAGTTATCGGACCGCGGCATGTTTTCGATCATGTAATAATAAATAAATAACAATTATTATGTATTCTTTTCTTACATACATGGTCGAAATCGTAGAACCGTCCGATAACTCGAAGTCACCCTATATATCACGAAAGTAATTCATTTTCCGTGAAAAATATTTAACTTTTAAATTTTACATATTTGTATAAAAAATCATATGACAGCTTCACAAAATATTTATTTTTAAATTATATTCTAGATTGTAAAAAATAATATTAAAATGGAGTATTATATGCATTCAATTACAAAAAAAAGAAATTTGTTCTACTATATACATAGTAATTAAATAACAAATTAATAAATCATTATAAAATTCAATTATTTGTCATATTAAATAAGATAATATCATCATTGAATTATTTCTTAACAAATTATTATCACTCAAACATTAAATAACGAATTATCATTTAAATGAAATACATAATAATTAAATGAAAAATTACAAAATTGAAGAGAAAATTTATCAGAAGAATTTATTTAAACAATACCACAATTTAGAGTGCTTGGATATAATTATCAAAATCACCAAAAAACACATTTGTATATTAAACTTATCTTTATAATTAATTAGAAAACAACCTGGTTTTATGATGTTTTCTATTTACTTTTTTAGAAGGTTTATAAGTAGAAAGACTGAGAGGAGTCTGTGACTGATATATCGCCCCTCCAACTAATACATCTTATATGAGCATCTCTGCCCTGATTTATGCCGCACTGTTGTCGAAACCATTTCTAACGCTAGAGCATTTCTAACGCTAGAGCATTTCTAACGCTAGAGCATTTCTAACGCAAGAGCATTTCTAACGCTAGAGCATTTCTAACGCTAGAGCATTTCTAACGCTCGAACATTTTTAACGCTAGAGCATTTTTAACGCTGGAGCATTTATAACGCTAGAGCATTTCTAACGCTAGAGCATTTCTAACGCTAGAGTATTTCTAACGCTAGGGCATTTCTAACGCTAGAGCATTCCTAACGCTAGATCATTTCTAAGGCTAGAGCATTTTTAACGCTGGAGCATTTATAACGCTAGAGTATTTATAACGCTAGAGCATTTATAACGCTAGAGTATTTCTAACGCTAGAGCATTTCTAACGCTAGGTCATTTCTAAGGCTAGAGCATTTTTAACGCTGGAGCATTTCTAACGCTAGAACATTTCTAACGCTAGAGCATTTATAACGCTAGAGCATTTATAACGTTAGAGCATTTATAATGCTAGAGCATTTATAACGCTAGAGCATTTCTAACGCTAGAGCATTTATAACGCTATAGCATTTCTAACGCTAGAGCATTTCTAACGCTAGAGCATTTCTAACGCTAGAGCATTTCTAACGCTATAGCATTTCTAACGCTAGAGCATTTCTAACGCTAGAGCATTTCTAACGCTAGAGCATTTCTAATGTGTCCCGCGCAATTTACCGAATAGCGCAAGCTCGAGAGTACACTACGCCTTTTAAACCCTAGAACGGGGGTATGCTCCGGTTGGAATATAGATTTGTACTTAAAAAGAGTGGCTGGAAATCCGCCTTTATTGTCTATGACGTATTTTCGTGAAATCAATGGGTAAAATGGAAAATGTTTTTTTTTTCTTTCATAGTTTAATAACTTTTTATTTTCATGCGGAAATCAAGAATTCGGGAATCCTGGGGCGGAGAATACATGCGCCACAATATTTCTAATCTTATTGCATTAGTTTCACTGATATTTATAATATATATAAATCCGTCATAGACAATGAAAGCCCCGGAGTTTCATCAACCCAAGTGAATTAGTTTTCAAATTATGCATCAATATTTCAAACCGGAATGGGTCTCTTAAGTAGTTCTGGGCGTCCAGGTTCATAAACGGGTGGCGGGCGCACTCTCTAGATTGCGCAATTCAGTACAAACCAAATACTATATTTTTACAACATTATTCCTCTCCAGATCGAATTAATGAGTTAAAAATCCCTCCAGTTTACTCTGTATGCAAATGATATATTGTTAAATTGAATGAGATCGGAAGAAGACTTGGCTGGCATCGAATTGTCATTTCAGCTGATGGGGCCATCGAGTTACCGAGAAACGAACCAGCCAGCTGTTCTTCTGAAGATCCACACACTCCAGCTGTCCTTCTTTCAATCTAGATACTCTCACTCTGCTCAACAGTCAATCCCATAATTTAAATCCAGAATCCTGTGCCGGAATCTTGTGTAGGATTTAGAATGAGCCGCAGGAATTGTCGTGTTGCATTTGGATTCAAGAAGGATAGCGTTTGCGGGATATTTGTGGTGAGGCTGCACTGTCGCTGGCTACACTTCCTTTAATTTATTTACCAATGTACAGTCTGTGACAGAAATAAAGAGCCACTCTACACTGTACCGCCATATGAAGGCATTTTTAAACATGCTATTTTGGGAATAGCTTTGTAGTTGCCTGTTAGATATAATGGATTCTACATGATATAAATATTTGTCTAATTAAACTATCAACACCTAGCTTAAAGTTATTAATTGAATAATGACGATAAAATTATAGCATAGAAAATGAATGGTTATAGGTATATAATATTTTAAAGCTCTCAATGTCTATAGATTTTTATATATATTTAGAATAACATAATTAGATTATTAATATTTGAAATATGCTATCTTTTCAACAGTCAGAATTTATATTATTAATCTAAAAAATCAATTAGAGAAAAACTCGAGAGATAAACAAATAGAAAACCAATAATGTACAGAATTTTCAAATGACTGACTATCCAGGGGGAAAAATTCTAATCGACGGATCGTCCATTACTGTTAATTACGGTGAATATTGATTGTATTTTATAGTTAAATACAACAATTTCATATAATATTGTCAGGATTTTTCATGTCAGGAATGTATACTGACGAAAAAAATGGTTATAGATTGTAATAAACTTGATTTATTTTCCTTCGAATTTTTCAACGTCATTGATAGATGATCTTTTTAAACATCGAAAATCGACATTTTTTACGCTTTGGTTATCATTTTATTAGGTTCACTCATTCATCCAATGAAAATGGTACCTACAATTTTAAGCACTCCAATAACATTCTAATTGACAGTTCATAAAAAGTCAGTCGTCAGGAATCTAATGCCATTACACCCTTAAAAAGATACTTTTCAAGAGCATTTTAGAAGCGCAAACAATCCTGAAGAGTCGAGAACACGGCAAAGCGATTACACGAATTGCCGCCAGGGGCCGCCACTAGGTACCTCACTTTCTCCAAAAAAAGAAACCTATCATCAAAATGTGATGATAAACGATGGAAATGAAGATAATTTGGGAAATAAAATATAAAATTTATTAAATTTTTCTAGTTAACAATTACAAATGGTAATTTCTAAATTATTTGATGGTAATTCGTATTTTTTTGTAACCAATAATTACATATGGTAATTTATTAATTTATTAAAATTTGTAAATTATTTAAAAATAGTTATAATATAGTTTTACTAGTGTACTTGCCCGTTAAATATAATGGATTAGACATGCTATCAATATTTGTGTAATTTAACTATAACCACATTTTGCTAAAGTTATTAATTGACTAATTACGATAATATTATTGCATAGAGTATATAAATGAAACCAACACAGTAGATGTTTTTAGCAGTTTTAATTAAGTTAATGAAATCATATATTGGTTCATCTCGAATCAGAAACCATATATTTTTCTCGAATAGTATTACTAAATAGTAAATATTATGACTATATTTTAATTTTATTAAAAAGGAAATAAATGACAATATAGTTCACCATTAATAGAAATGGTAGCTCAAAATTTTCTGAAAATTCTATATAAAAATCCTACATAGAAATCACCGAAATAAAAACAATAATCTGAATCTTAAAAACAGTTCAATTTTCGGCACGATTTTCAAGACAAGATGAATTTCATTGGAAATATTAAGAAGCCATCATCATTGTTTACCAAGATGTCTGAAAGCCTCAGACTGACACGTTTCTGAGGATGTAGAGAGAGTCTAGCAAATGCAATCAGCCTAGCAATTGCAGTCTGACAGTCTTCATTAAGTTTTATTATTGGTGTTCGAATGGCTATGGCCGTGACCAACGAAAGCACTCACTGTGACGCTGTTTCGCTAATCGCTATGAAGGGGCAAATTAATAACACAAATACCTATCTACATCTATGGCAAACTCTTATTAGGGTTGTGACAATAAGCCTTTAAAATCATAGATCTTAAGAATATCATAGAAGAAATGAAATGGTATCGAATACTATATGCAATGTTATGAATGCTGTTTTAAAACTATTCAATACTGTTCAATTCTCTCAGTCTATAATATTTTGATTTAAAAAGCGAAGATATAGGTTCCGATTTAATTATTAAGTTCATGGATGTAAAAAAGCTACTCCATCAATACAGGCACTTGCCAAATAATGTGACGAAAAGGGACACAAGAACCGGAGGCTGCAGTCACGGATGAAAGAGGAAAATGAAGAGCTAATGTTAGATGCAGCCTACGAGCCTACCTAACACAATAATCTAAGAGGAAAATGAAGAGGTGATAGTAAATGAAGCCTATTAGTCTACCTAACATAATATCTAAGACCTCGCAGTTGAAGAGCATAACCCTAGCGCTATCCTCTAAAACTGCAAGTAGCGTTAATAAATGATAAACATGGTAAAAATAAAAAAAGACAATTCATAATCCAAATTACAACAGTTCAGGGTCCAAGGGACGCCACCCCCTTCTCTTCCATTCACAACAGACAGCTTCAGGATAGAGCGCCTGGGGGCAATTTGTTACGATTGTAAAAAATAATCGTTATGAATAATGAGGTTATAAATATCATAATTATGATTAAACAGATAAACATATTATTAGAAACGTTAATTCTAAAACATTGTAATAAGCTAATATTGGTAAATATTTTATATTCCTTATAGGTAAATATTGTATGTATATTCCATTATAATACAGCATACTCACATAATTCATAAAAAAAATCGTACAAAAACACTACATCATTCAAACCTATATATACTTTTTTAATTAAAAATGCTCTTCGAAATCTATAAATTAAGTTCTTCATTTCTGAATGAAAGGGAAAATACAAAATTAATGAATTTGATTGGTTATCAAGCTCAGATATGCAGAAAGTTTAATCAAAGATGTTTGAGTTGAACAAAGTTAATCATATTTTTTTCTCATAACAAATTTACATAATAAATTTTTTTTTTAATATTCTATGTCGTTGAAATTGAAAATGAACTTAGAGAAAAATTAGAATATATGCATTACTTCTATGTAATTTTGTATACAGCATACAGGTAAATCTCTTACAGCGAAAGATCTTTGAATGTACACCTAACAAAATTATTTGCTCTACCGGACTGCAGATCACTACAACGACCTCTTTAAATTATATTGTTTAACATATTTTCTATCCATCTACCTACCAAGTATCTAGTCAAACATTTATTATATTCAGAGGTATTAAAATTTACAAAATTATATTCAACACTTTAATGTATTGTTTTCGTATTAGGTATAAGTATCTTGATTTAATTACCCTTTCCCTATAAACTTTCTTGATCAGAAAATTTCTATAGAAAACAAAAAAAGTAAGTTATATAAATATTATAAGATTTTCAGTAGAATTTTCCTTTAATAATAATCTGATCGAGATTGTTTACCTTCATTAAGGTTTCTTTAAAATGCTATTGAAGAAACTTACAAAGTCAAAATTCCCAACTAAACTAAAGAATGTAGCGTTACAACGAACGCTGATATGTATAGAGGACACTTTGTACGAGCTTTACCTGTACAGCTCGTCTAGGGTAAGTTCAGAGTTATCGGACTGTTCCACATCCTCGATCAGAATAAGTAGATGATAGTTATCACTTATCAGTTAACTTTACTTTAATTGGTATCTATGATATCTGAAAGTATCAGGTGTACGATTTAAAATGAAAGTTAAATAATAGTTACGTATTATTATACTTTATTTCATATATGATCGAAAATGTGGAGCTGGCAGATAAATCAGAACACACTTATTCCGTATAATAGAGATTGACGATAGAATAATCCTCGGTTTCCATGGTTACCATCACAAGTGTTTTGTAAGTGATGAGGTGTTATAAATTCGATAGGTATTATCTGACTAAGACTGACTGCATGAAGAGAAATTACGTCTAATGGAACTATAAGGTAAAATGAATTATTAGCTCACTGCCTCATTTATAACTATTATATTTATACATTTCTAATTTTCTAACTAAATATAAAGGCCCTTATTCCATAATGCCTTAATCCCTTTATGCAGTAGGCCAGTCTGTACCTATTTGGTGCACAAAATTCCTCTGACTTTCTGAAAAAGCTGAAAAATCCACCATAAATTTTCAGTAATTTGGCAGATCCACCAATATTTTACCCATTTTTCCACCGAAAATAAATGGTAACATAGGAATAAATAGCTAAAAATCCACCGCCTTTTCAGAATATTATTTTCAATGAAGAAAAATTCCACTGACAAGTCGGTGGAATATAGTATACCATGAAATACAGACTGGGCAGTAGGTATGACTATGCTCATAATCCAGTCTGAAAAGAAGGTCTCCTCAGACCCATAATCCAGCAAATAACATGGGAACATTGGAATTAAATAGGATTTGGGCACAGGATTAATCTACAAATCCTGCCTGCTGTACTTTTCAGAAGTTGAATCAGAACACCAGACTGCAGGAATTGGTAAAGTGTTCTCCAAGAAATCCTTTAATTTGCCATGTTTCCAAGTAAAATTGTATGTCTCATAAACTCACCATTTGTCTCTCCAGCTCTCTCCAAATTTCAACAAATTCTCTCCAAAATGATCAAATTATCATTAATTCTCTCCAAAATAACATTGTAGCATAGGATAAAAATAGATAAAACTCGCCATTTGCATTTGAAGGGCTCAAAATATCTGTCACAAACTTGCCATTGAAATGGCGAGTTTGGACATGCTTTATTACTTAGCCATGTTTCAAAGTATGGAAAAAGTCGCCAGTATATTGCCAGTCTGCAGAATATTGAACATTTTTCCAAGACTCTCTGCGGGAGTTTCTGATTGAAATTTAGACTTTTGAGATCTTTGCGGGAGATCATAAATTAATTCCTATGTTACCACTAATTTTGCAGCGGGAGATTTTGAATTAATTCCTATGTTACCATTTATTTTGCTGCGGGAGATTCTGAATCTGCTGCTGAGAGTCAGAGAGTAACCGACGCCGTTACTCTTGAAAACAGTTTCAAGACAAGAGATACAGATGCATCAGACATGAAGCATAAGGATGTTTTCAAGTGTAAACTGTAAAATCTCCACTTGGAAGCCAAATTTCTCTTTTAAAGTATCTTAAATGTGGCGACCTGGATCCATTTTCTCACTAAACTGGCAACTTTCCTGCCACACTTTAAACTATGGCTAATTTGGCTTCTGTTCTCAGTAAAATACATGTAAATACAGGAGGAAATTAAGGATTGTTCGCACAGAAAATGTTAAAAATGTCCCATGTTCTGCCACTCTGGAAAATAGTAAAATACCTTATGCTAACAGATGAATTTTAGAGGCTAAATGCTGCGGATTATGCAATTCCAATTAATTTTTTACTGTATTTTAAGTTATGCTAAACTCCAACAGAGAGATTAATCCATCAGAAAAGACCACTTTTTCCAGAGTGGATGTTCTGCAGACTGGTCAGAACAGAGTGGTGCTCATTGATGAATAGTGAATATCCAGTCTGCAAAGCATGCACAATGTCAATCAGTCTCCAGATAGTTAATTTTTGGGGCAATTTCTCTCGAATATGGCCAAAAATGAAAAATCTCAAAATACTCTCCAATAAATAATAATTCATGTTAACATAGGAATTAATTAGAAAATTGTCGCTGGATAATTCAGCCTAGGAGACTAATTTCATGGCCTCAATAGTTGCCGGATAAACTTCACAACTTCATGCATCTTTTGCAGACTGGTTGAAGATCATCTACATCATTATGTTATGGTCCCAGACGAGTCTGTTAGCCCTATTTCAAAGTGAGGCAGGAAAGTCGCCAGTTTAGTGAGAAAATGGATCCAGGTCGCCACATTTAAGATACTTTAAAGAAGAAATTTGACTTCCTAGTGAAGATTTTACACTTGAAAATATCTTTATGCTTCATGTCTGATGCATGTGGCGGATAGCAAAATAGTATGTCTCATAAACTCGCCATTTGTCTCTCCAGGTCTCTCCAAAATTAAACAAATTCTCTCCAAAATGATCAAATTTCCATAAATTCTCTGTAAAATAACATTGTAGCATAGGAGAAAAATAGATTAAACTCACCATTTGCAATTGAAGGGCTCAAAATAACTGTCACAAACTCGCCATTAAAATGGCGAGTTTGGACATGCTTTATTACTTGAGCATGTGCATCTATTGAGACTATTTTATGAGTGATTTAATTTTTATTTACATGTTTTCAACTTATTTCACCCCATACTTTGAAACATGGTCTGTTAGAGTTTAGCAAACCTTAAAATACAGTAATAAATTAATGGGAACTGTCCAGACTGTATTTCATGGTAAATTCCACCGACTTGTCGGTGGAATTTTTCTCCACTGAAAATAATATTCTGGCAAATTTGGTAGATTTTTAGCTATTTATTCCTATGTTACCATCAATTTTTGGTGGAAAAATGTGTAAAATGTTGAAGGATCAGCCAAATTAGTGGAAATTTATGGTGGATTTTTTCATGTTTTACAAAAAGTCAGTGGAATTTTGTGCACCAAATACAGACTGGGGAACTGTATTGTATAATCAGCAGCATTTAATTTAGCCAGACTGCAGGAACTGGTAAAGTGTTCTCCAAGATATCCTACATTTTGACTTCTGTTCTCACTTCTCAGTAAAATACATGTAAATATAGTAGGAAATTATGGATTGTTCGCACAGAAAATGTTGAAATTTTTTTAATATTCTGCAGACTGGGCAGTTAGGCTCCAAAATGCATCTGATAGCGAGTTAGCCTAAGATATATTCCAGAATGGCCCTCAGGCCAAATAAAATAGTGTGATTCATAAACTCGTCAATAGCCATTTTCTCTCTATCTGATATCCCATGTCACAGAGTATGTCAGTTAAAGTTAAAGGCTTCTTAAAGCCAAATAATTGGCTTACCTATATTAAAAAAATTCCAGTGTGCAGAATATGGGAGATATTTGGGAAAATCATATTCTCTCCAAAAACTTCTGAATTAATCTCAAATCCCTATATGCTATATTTACATTAATTTTGCTACAAACATAATAAGAGATCTCTACGAGCACTTTATCAGTTTCTGCAGGCTGGCAAAAATTCAAAAGGTCAAAACTCAGACTCTCAGAGTCAGATAATAGACCAATCTGTCTGTATACACAAAATCCCACTGACTCTTTCAAAAAGCTGAAAAAATCCATCATAAATTTCTAGTAATTTGGCTGATCTACCAACATTTTCCTAATTTTTCCACCAAAAATTAATGGTAACATAGGAATAAACAGCTAAAAATTCACCGAATTAGCCAGAATATTATTTTCAAAGGGAAAAAATTCCACCGACATGTTGATGGAATTTACCATGAAATACAGACTGGATAATAGATATGTCTAATCGGCTTAAAATTTTGAATTAATTCCTATGTTCAATAATGTTCCCATGTTAATTTTGACTTGAAATTTCAAATCTTCAAAAATGAGCCAAATTGGCTTGGCTCAGAATTTTTGTGAAATTTTGGCTCAAAAGTTGACTTACAATATCCAGTCCCTGAAACATGGCTGATATCTCTCCAACCACTGAAACCAATCTGAAAATTTATGAAATTATGGCTTCTTAATTCTTATGTTTACTGTTTACATTGTAGCATAGGGGAAAATTAGATATTTCTCTCCAATTGCAATTTAAAGGTTAAAATTTACTATCACAAACATAGAAATCATATTTTATTACTTGCGTCTCAGGCAAAGGCAATATGTACAAACTATTCCATTTCTCCTTTGCAAATAATATTTTAGCAAAGTCGGTGGAATTTTAGCTATTTATCTCTATATTGGTAATATTTTCATTAATTTTCTTAGGCTAAATTGAAAAAAAAAATGTTGGTGGATCAGCTAAATTATTGGGAATATGTTAGATTTTTTTTTAGCATTTTGTTAAAGTCAGTGAGTTTCTGTGCAGTAGCTGTATACCAAATACAAAGTTACCCTTACTTTCCTGAGAAATGTTAAAATCTTCTGTTCTCTAGGAGAACTCTAATAGCTGTAGGTTTGCACTAATGGTTTACTATTAAGAAAGTAAAGCTTATCTCAAGTAGATTTAGGTTAGCGCCTTAAGTAGGTCGGCTGGTACGTAACAAGCTGAGGAAAATTGTGAATTAATTTGCATGTTATAATCATAATGTTATGTTACCATTAATTTAGCTTCATTTCATTATTTTCAGCACAAAATCACACTAACTTTTTAAAAAATCTGAATAAATGAAAATTAAAGCCAATTAAGAAATTAATTCATGTTAATTGTTCATAGAAATTTGAAAATAATATCTCAAATCCAGTTTGCAGATCAACCAACTGCAGAATATGGAACATTTTTCCTAGACTCTCTGCAACAAATCTGAGCCCAATTTTAGATCTCTGCAAGAGATCTTGAATTAATTCCTTTGCTACCATTAATTTAGCTGCGAGAGAATTTTGAATTAATTCCTATATTACCATTATTTTAGCTACGGGAGATTCTGAATCTGCAGCCGAGAGTCATAGGAATCTCTTCGGGAGAAGAGTCGCATTATGAAGAGTGGCAGGTCAATGCACTGAGTGCAGGATATGGGACATTTTTAACATTTTCTGTGCAAACAATTCTTAATTTCCTCCTCTATTATTTGCATGAATTTTGCTGAGAAGTGAGAACAGAAGGCAAATTAGAGAATTTCTTGTAATCTTGGACAATACGATACCAGTTTCTGCAGTCTGGTCTCAAATATTTCCAACACTGCTACAAAGTCTCGGAGAATGTCTGTAATGCAAAAATATTAAAATTTGGATTAATTTAATGCACATGAGCTGTCTTAGATTGTTATGCAGAGTTTTAAACCTACCTACATAATCTAATGTGTTTAGAAATTCATAGAAATGGGGTAAGAAAAAGGACAAGCTAACTTACTACCGCATTATTATTTGCTAAATTATGAAACTAATTTACTATCTGTTTTTCAGAAATGGCAAAAAGTAAAGTTGATTTTGAAGCACCTCAAATTATACCACACCTGGCATATACCTCTACCTGCAACTTTTATAGTGTCAAATGGATACCTTCATCAGCTCGTATATTTGCATCTGGATGTGCAAATGGTGATAAAGGCATCATACAGGTAAGGAAAAAGTTATATTCCTAGTTAATATTGTGATTGGCATTTAAACACATATTTGATAATTGTTCTCTATTATTCTTGTTCTTGCATTGAATATATTTTCTCCCAGCTCGGGTATTATTATGAGGATTGGCATCAAGTACAAGATATGACTTAGAGGCCTTAGAAATATAAAATAAGTTTTACTAACGAAATGAAAAATAACCTATCAAAGTATTAAACAACTTCCGGAAAAAAATAATCCCACTTACCAGAAGTCTGTCAAAATAAGTTAATAGGGTCATGTGTTGTTATCTTTTTATTGTTTAAGTTTATATACCTGAATCACAAAGAAAACATATTAACACAAGAAAATATATAATAAATGAAGGAATCAGTTCAACTACACTAGTAAGTTTGATGCATAACAAGGCCAATCTCTTGCATCTTGGTGACTTCTAAATATCTAACTTAGGTAGTGAACTCATAGCTAGAGACTAATTTTGAAGGATCAGCGTGTAAAAGCAAAATAACTTTTTCAGGAAATGCTTCTATGAATTCATTAATTTCTACTTTGCAGGTCCTTGATGTGAGTGATAAAGAAATAATAGAAGAAAGAGATTATAAATTTCCTAGTATCATCAGATGTGGTGAGTTTTCCTGGCTTGTGTTTAAATTTTTTTGACTCATTAGCTTCCAATTAGCAAGTAAAGTCTAGTTGATTATCACACTGATTTAGAAAAATTAGGCTACTTCTAAACATTAGGTAAATACAATCTGGAAAGTGAGTGTTTAGTTGTATGTTAAATATAATTATGTTAAGCTAAATTGGTACAAACCATAAGGAGTGAAAGTTATGCATCGCTAGCTAACTATTAGTCGGTTGGAGGCCACTACCATTGGCGATGGTCAGAGCCATGGTCTTAGAGCAGAGAAGCATATCTGTTGTTTTTAATTAATAAAGATAATAGTTCTTTTTTAACTATTTAAAGAAGATCTGCTTCTTCTGGCTGGGGGCCTTTAAAAAAAAACTATTATTTTTCCCAGCTAAAATGTAGTTATTTTTTATTATCTCGGCTAGCTATATAGCAATGTAAAAGATGAACATTTATTGGTAGCTACAGCCAGTTTTCTAATAAAAATTATCCTAAGATCATGGTTAGCTTCTAAAAATGCCTAATTTTAATCATATTATTGAATCATTTTTGTTTCTCAGAGTAACAAGGTAACCTTTTCACTATAGCTAAGCTATTTG
Source organism: Caprella mutica (assembly GCA_947561585.1). NCBI lineage: Eukaryota > Metazoa > Arthropoda > Malacostraca > Amphipoda > Caprellidae > Caprella > Caprella mutica. The sequence continues at coordinate 17,916 of CANNZV010005435.1, forward strand.
CTAATTTTACATTTCGTAATACTTAAATTAAGTTTTCTATTTCAGGAACATTCAGAGCGTCAAGTGATCCTAATCGCCATTTTGCATTTGGTTGCTCTGATGGAAGCCTGAATATAATTGATGTGAACAGACTTGATAAAATAATTTATACAGCCAAGGCTCACACTAAAATAATAAATACTATCGATGGTATTGGAGGCATGAAAGTTGGTGAGGGTGAGTGCTATTGTGTCAATAGAGGCCTTGAAAGTGTATGTTATAATACAAGAATAATCATATTTTAGGTAGCTATCAGAATCGTCATCAACACTTTAACTGCGGCCCTCATAATTTTTTTTTTATTCTTACTTTTCATTTTTCTCTTGATTGAATCATTTCTCTACCTACTAAGGTACAGAAGAGTTTTTGAAGATTCAAAAGATCTGAACTGAGTCACCAGCAATATGAGTAGCTAGCTAGCTAGCTATATGACATCGCAGTTAGCTAACGTGTTAAATTTAGGAACTCCAATTTTTTAGATACATCAGATAGCTACTATTCAACTTTATTGTCCCATCACTATTTATATTCAAACTGGCCCATCTTCTTTACTTTTCTGATCATCTTTCAGGTGCCCCAGAGTTGGTAACTGGAAGTGCGGACAGTCACGTCAATGTGTGGGACCCGAGACAGCGAGACAAACCAGTGCTGAACATTGCCCCTAATGAAGACAGTCACCATCCAGACTGCTGGGCCGTGGCTTTCGGTAATGCTTACAACACGCACGAGCGAACTGTCGCAGCTGGCTTTGACAATGGTGACCTGAACGTTTTTGATCTTCGAACTTCCCGCATCCTCCACAAAACTAATGTCCGTAGAGGAGTCACCACGATTGACTTCGACAGACCTGACATCAAGATGAACAACATGGTTGCCGGTACCATGGAGTCCAAACTCTATTCATGGAACCTGAGAAATACAAACTCCAGCACTTCATTCCCAAAGCCTTTAATTTCGGATTTCAAACCCAATTTTGGCACAGTTTGGTGTGTCAATCACTTGCCACAGAATAGAGATGTGTTCATGACTACGAGTGGCAATGGAGCAACCACTTTATTCAGGTAGGTTCAACTCAGTGAATATATTTTCAATTTACTAAATCCCACAAAGAAAGTTATGTTGAGGTCTGAGAAAATTAAGTTGGTTCCCTGGCTTAATTGTAAACTGGACCTCTATAACATTCTCTGTGAGTTAAATATATAGTTCACAATATGAGAATTTCGGGATTAATAACAGTGAACATCATAATTACAACTGCAACACTTTACAATAATGTGGTAGCTACTCTCCTTACTGTATTTTATATAGCTATTTGAAATTTTCACAAGTTTGTAACATTCTTTAAAACTTTTTTTTATTGTTAGCTTTTCAAAAAAAAATTTCGGATTAAAAATAAATCTGGTGTTGAGTTATTCTTTTGAAGTATTGAATTAGTGTAATTTAGCAATAATTACACTCTAGGTATTAATTTTTACATTCATTGCATTTTGAAAAGAGTAATAATTTATCTTATTTCCTCAGATACTCGTACCCAACCTCCACTTCATATAAAGACGGTTCCGATAACTTGGGACAAATCAAAGAAATTCACTCTATAACTCCCTCCAACATGCAACCCATCATCGACTTTGACTGGAACTCCGATGTGTCCGGTTTAGCCGTTACTTATTCACTCGATCAGACGGTGCGAACTATACTAGTCACTAGAGTTCACTCTATAATGTGAACAGGATGATTGTTGTTCCATGTTTCTCAGGTTCTAGTCAGTGGAAATCGGTAGGATTTTTCTACTTTCTTTTTATTATTATTTAATCCTAGAGATGCTTATATATTAGCTAGTGTTAATATTGTTATAGCTGTTTCGTTTTTATGTAGCTAATATTGGAAGCTGATAGCTAACTCGTTTAGTTTAAATATTCTTCAGGGAATAACTCTAGTCATTTAATTTAAAGCCATTGCCATGCTTTTAACTAGTCAATAGGTTTAAAGAGGTAAAGTTAAGTAACAATAATATTTTAATTTCTGATTTTATTTAATGTAGCCATCATTTAGAAAGATGCACGAGCAACAAATGAACCTAATGAAAAGTAGTTGGAGCCTTATGGTATGAATTAGTAGTTTAAAGTTGTAGCTGAATTAAAAGCTAATAGTTGTAGCTGCTTTAGATTTCAATAGTTGTTGCTGCATTAGGGTTTAACTGAATTTAAATTTGTTAAGTTAATTCTTGCAAACTAGCACTGGAATTCCGTTAAGTTTTTGTACTTTTCTACACGTTTTCCTTAGATTGTTATAAGTTTTAAATAGTTTCAGCGTTTTATCACGTGATATAAATTATTATGTTTTTTATGAAAGGACATTAATAGTTTCAAGTATAGCCCCCAGGAGCTCTATCCTGAAGCTGTCTGATGAGTTGAAGAGAAGGGGGGTGGCGTCCCTTGGGTTCCGAACTGTTGTAATTTGGATTATGAATTATCTTTTCATTTTAACCATTTTTAACGCTACTTGCAGTTTTGGAGGATAGCGCTAGGATTATGCTCTTCAACTACGAGGTCTTAGATTTTGTGTTAGGTTTCATTTACTATCACCTCTTCATTTTCCTCTTCCATCCGTGAGTGCAGCCACCGATGCTGATGTCTCTTTTCGTCAAATTCCTTGGTAAGTGACTGCATTCACGGAGTAGCTTTTCTGCATCCATGTTTCTGGTCCCCTTTTGAAATTCCTTTGGACGGACGTATGAGAAATGATTCCTTTGTAATTTAGAGTTCAGACCCTTTATTAGACTAACGATAAAGGCTATCTGTTAAATTAAGAACTGATTTGAAGTGCACTTATCAAAAATGTAACTACAACAAGAGTGTCTTATAAACTGTTTGGAAGATCTATTCCAAAATGAATTTCAAATACAGGCAGACCCGCTTTTATAACAGGACGACTTAAGCGGAGTTGACCCGAGCTTACTCACATCAGCTGTAAAAAATTATTTTTAAATAATTTGTTTACATTGAAGTAACCATACAAAATATGCTATATAGTATTAGAGTTCTTTGATTCTTGTTAATAGATAACGACAATGCTGAACTTAAAGCAGGGTCACCCCCGCTTTACGTTCAATTTCCAAGTTAATGTGAGATTTGATTTTTGACTTAAAGCGGGGTCTGCCTGTGGCTACATTGAATCACCTCTTTTTATATGCTGTCTAATATAGGATTATTTATGTAGTTATAATACATGCATTATTCTACTCCAACAATGCATTTGAAATAGCTACTATTAGAGTATAGCTCCTCTATAGTGAATGTCAATTCCTGAGTACGGGTTAGAAAACTGATGTCAATTTCATGCCAGACTAAAGAAATTTCACTATATGGGATAGCTCTTTTTCTCAAGATTCTACGTTCACTATAGAGGAGTTCCTTCATATGCAATCTTTTTACATAGGTATAATAAAGTCATTATTCTTTAGTAGGTAGGATAAGTTAGTGCTATCTAATACTTCTGCAAACCTGGGTTTGCAACTATAAAAAACAATTTTTATAGTTTTTTCTTATGACCGAAGATGTTGAACTGACCGATAATTCGGAAATTACCCTAGGTATAAAAGAAAATTAATTTTATTTTAAACTTATTTTAATTGGTAGCTATCCATGCAGTTATTTAAATGAAAGTTACATAATAATTATGATATAGCTACCTTTTTCTTATATGATCGAAGATGTGGAACTGTCCAATAACTCGCTAAACTAACTTCAAATTAATCATTTAGTTGCCATTTATTTGGTATTTTCTATTTCCTTGTAGCTATGTTACTTGATAGTCTCAAGATTTATTGATAGATATTTTTTGTTTGAAAATTCTCTATATTTATGTACCTTTCATTATTCAGTTTTTATATTGTATATAAAGTACATGTATTTGGTCACTCAATTAGACTTTCAGTACTCGGGAAGTGTGTATTGCTGTCAATAAAAATTTCTTAAGGGCCGTACACACGTAGAGTTTTTTAAGTCTTTCCACCAGAATTTTTTCTAAGCTCCTCCTACTTTTTGGTACCTGCAGGTATCATGGATACCAACTAAAATAAATAATATCTATATCGTTTTTTCTTATATTCTCGTGGAAAAAGTAGGAGGAGCTGAGCAAAAAGTCTGATGGAAAGACTTAAAAAACTCCACGTGTGTACGGCCCTTAAAGGTCAGATTGTTTTATGACCTGTGGTACACTCACTTTCCAAGTAGCTACTGTCAGTGTCAAGAGTACTGTTAAATTCCCTTCTTATTCAACATGGCTAATTACTTTTTCCATTCTACTTAATTAATTTCATTTAATCAAAGGGTCAGTACAGTGTAAATATAAAGTATCACTGTTAGATGGGTGGCTCAGCTCTTAAAGACATGTTTACTGAACGGTGAAGAGGTAATCGTGGCTCAGGGAAGAAGAATATATTCCTGGGATATTAAGGGAATATTCCAGGCAAGAAGGATTATTCCAGGCAAGAGAAATTTTTTCCTGGGATATTAAGGGAATATTCCAGGCAAGGATTTATTCCTGGGATATCAAGGGAATATTCCAGGCAAGAAGGATTATTCCAGGCAAGAGAAATTTTTTCCTGGGATATTAAGGGAATATTCCAGGCAAGGATTTATTCCTGGGATATCAAGGGAATATTCCAGGCAAGAAGGATTTCTTACTAAAATATTCCAGGAGTAAATCCTTCTTCCCTGGAATATTCCCTTAATATCCCAGGAATAAATTCCTCTTGCCATCTCTATTTTCAACTGGCAATAAATAGGTACAACTTTTATTAAGTACAGTAACTACTTCTTGAATACTACATATTGTGAATCTAATTTAAATTTCTGACATTTCAATTCACTGCCATATTTGATAATTTGTTACGATTTTAACCATGCCTTGAAAAGACTGTAAAATTTATCTGCTCTACAGTAGTTATGATAATATATATTGAGAAAAAAATGTATACAAATATATAGGGGCTTGAGTTCTATGTAGAAGTAAAAAAAATACTTAGAAGAAGCTTGATGCAGAAAATTAGTTCTCCTCATTTGTATCAATATAGATTATTCTTATTTAATTTAGAAATTCAATGTGTTATACCTCATTACTGCACTTTTTTATGTACTAAATATTAAAGTATTTAGATTAGGAGAATTAAGCACTGGCAAATTTTGAATTGTTATTGAACCTAGTAAAGATTTTTATATTGTTTTCAAATGGTATATCATTTAGTCCAGCCCCATAAGATGTGGTAACTTAGTGTTCTTCGGACTCGAACTGTTGTAATTTGGATTATGGATTGTCTTTTTTTATTTTTACCATGTTTATCATTTTTTTAACGCTACTTGCAGTTTTAGAGGATAGCGCTAGGGTTATGCTCTTCAACTACGAGGTCTTAGATTTTGTGTTAGGTAGGCTTCATTTACTATCACCTCTTCATTTTCCTCTTAAATATTTGTTTTCACGGAGTAGCTTTTCTACATCCATGAGCATTTTCACCTACTGGTGGTGACATTGATGATTGAGTTACCTTCCTTTCTGACTGCTTTTTCCAGTCCCTTGTATTTATTTTCCTTTTAACGCTGACGTCAAAAGGAAATTAAGTTATAGCAGATTTTTAATCTCAATTTTGTTATAATCATGACAAAATATTTAAGCGAAATTAATCTATAAATAATAATTTAATCTCGTCAATATTCATATTTTAATATGTAAATAAATTGTCATCGAAATAATTGATACTAACTAGTTAGGGTAAGTTCTGAGTTATCGGACGGTTCTACATTTTCGATCATATGAAGAGAATTAAAATTCGTAAATGTGGACCTGTCCAATAACTCGGAACTCACCCTACTACACTTACATATCACAGATGTAGAGTAGGAAATTTTAATAGTGATTGAAGTTAAAAAAAATAAAAAGGATAGGAATAGAATACCTATTTGCATATTTTCGTTTTTTTTAATATTGATAAAGCTACTGTTTAAAAAAATTAGGTATAAAAAAATGTTCACCAACGTTTCTTATTTTTTTTTCCTAAATAAAATCTTAAAATACAACTATTTACAACACAAAAATTCACATTTTTAAATTTGAATACCAAATTCATCTTTGTATTTCATTAAAAAAATAATTATCAGTGGATATAATAGGTTAGAAATAGGGTAAAGTCACAATTACCAGATACGAATTAATTACCTGCTGAAAATTACCGTGGGATATTATATAAAGAAAAAACGCATAAAAATATAAAATCGAAGTCATTCTTCACAAAGAATATATTTTGAAGAACACTTTAGTTTTCCCTAAAAAGTTTTCTACGGCAGATCATGCAAAGAAAACTAATTTAACCATGTACTCATGTAAAAATATGATTTTACATCAGTATAGCCAAAAATTAGTTTTCTTTACATAATTTCTCATAGAAAGCTTTCAGGGGGAGACTGAAATATTTTAATACGTTTCTAACGACAACCTACTGAAATTTTCCTTCACAATACAATTCACACCTGGTGATTTTTACCCTAGATTTATAAACCCTATTTACTAATTCTAGGCCTAGTGTACATAGTAGCTAGTTTGCCTAGGGCTGCACCTAGTGCTATGGCCATTATGATGAAGATGTTAAATGTCATTGTAATGAGCATGAGGCAGGTACCCGCTATGTAAACTATCCAGTGGAGGAGACCCAACACCAACCACCAATAGGACCTGAGAGGGAAATTATGATTACTTTAATTTATTAGGGGGATATTATTAATTTAATAGGGGGAGGGGGGGCAGGGAGGTCAAACGATGTGTGTAGGGTTAGTTACGAATTATCGAACGATTCCACATTTTCGATCATATGAAGAAGAATAATATCAAATATATAATGTTTATTTCAATTGTTTTATTTCAATCTGTTTACCAATTAAAATGAACGTTAAATAACAATTTTGTTATATGATCGAAAATGTGACACTGTCCGATAACTTGCAACTAACCATATGAATAATTTTAGAAATAATTCTACGTTCAACCATATTTTTTGATATAATTTTATTTTCATAATTAGGTAAAAAATATTGCTGGACTTAAATTTAATTATTCGATTTAAAAATATAATTTAATTATTTCAAACCATTGTAAAATCCAATGAAATATTTTCTATTTAAAAAATCCTTCTATTTACTGCTTTTTTTACCTTTAAGTTATATTTAATTAAGTAAAGTTACCTGAAAGATGTAGCACTGTCCGTAGATGTAGAATTGTCTCCGCTGTTGGATGGACAACAATTATTTATATTTAACTTTATTTGAGACATTAATCTTACTATTCTTATTAGGTATCAAAAAAATTCTATAAAAATAAAATTCTTGAAAAAATTCCCATAGGAAAAATCCTAAAAACAGATCCTACATAAAAAAAAAAGAAAATCCTATAAAAATTCCCATAGAAAGAGAAAATCCTATAAAAATTTTCATAGAAAAAGAAAATCATATAAAAATTCCCATAGAAATAGAAAATCCTATAAAAATTCCTATAGAAAGAGAAAATCCTATAAAAATTCCCATACAAAAAGAAAATCCTATAAAAATTTCTATTGAAAGAATAAATCCTATAAAAATTCCCATAGAAAAGAAAATCCTATAAAAATTCCCATAGAAAGAGAAAATCCTATAAAAATTCCAATAGAAAAATAAAATCCTATAAAAATTCCCATAAAAAGAGAAAATCCAATAAAAATTCCCATAGAAAAAGAAAATCCTATGAAAATTCCTATTGAAAGAATAAATCCTATACAAATTCCAATAGAAAAAGAAAATCCTATAAAATTCCCATAGAAAGAGAAAATCCTATAAAAATTCCAATAGAAAAAGAAAATCCTATAAAAATTCCCATAGAAAGAGAAAATTCTATAAAAATTCCAATAGAAAGAGAAAATCCTATAAAAAATTTCATAGAAAAAGAAAATCATATAAAATTCCCATAGAAAGAGAAAATCCTATAAAAATTCCCATACAAAAAGAAAATCCTATAAAAATTCCTATTGAAAGAATAAATCCTATAAAAATTCCCATAGAAAAGAAAATCCTATAAAAATTCCCATAGAAAGAGAAAATCCTATAAAAATTCCCATAGAAAGAGAAAATCCTATAAAAATTCCAATAGAAAAATAAAATCCTATAGAAATTCCCATAAAAAGAGAAAATCCTATCAAAATTCCCATAGAAAGAAAAAATCCAATAAAAATTCCCATAGAAAAAGAAAATCCTATAAAAATTCCTATAGAAAAAGAAAATCCTATAAAAAATTCCCATAGAAAGAGAAAATCCTATAAAAATTCCTATAGAAAAAGAAAATCCTATAAAAATTCCTATTGAAAGAATAAACCCAATAAAAATTCCCATAGAAAGAGAAAGTCCTATAAAAATTCCTATAGAAAGAATAAATCCAATAAAAATTCCAATAGAAAGAATAAATCCTATAAAAATTCCGATAGAAAGAATAAATCCCATAAAAATTCCAATAGTAAGAAAAAATCCTATAAAAATTCCTATTGAAAGAGAAAATCCTATAAAAATTCCAATAGAAAGAGAAAATCCTATAAAATTCCTATTGAAAGAGAAAATCCTATAAAAATTCCCATAAAGAGAAAAACCTATAAAAATTCCAATAGAAAGAGAAAATCCTATAAAAATTCCCATAGAAAGAGAAAATTCTATAAAAATTCCAATAGAAAGAGAAAATCCTATAAAAATTCCTATAGAAAGAGAAAATCCTATAAAAATTCCAATAGAAAGAGAAGATCCTATAAAAATTCAAATAGAAAGAGAAAATCCTATAAAAATTCCCATAGAAAGAGAAAATCCTATAAAAATTCCAATAGAAAGAGAAAATCCTATAAAAATTCCCATAGAAAGAGAAAATCCTATAAAAATTCCCATAGAAAGAGAAAATCCTATAAAAATTCCTATGGAAAGAGAAAATCTTATAAAAATTCCCATAGAAAGAGAAAATCCTATAAAAATTCACATAGAAAGAGAAAATCCTATACAAATTCCTATAAAAAGAATAAATCCTATAAATATTCCGATAGAATAAATCCTATAATTTTTCTGGTAATTAACACATTAGCCCTATAACGTTTCTCACTTGGCGCCATTCACGGGTAGCATTTCCGTGTCCTGTTTAGTGCCGTAGGTTTTGTTAGCGCCGCTACATGACGTCAGACCGTCCATCTCGTCCCTTCTACCACCGGAACATTTCGTGTAACGTGAC
>CANNZV010005435.1:28272-42616 GCA_947561585.1 Caprella mutica
AAGAGGTAGAGACAGGGCAGTGAAAACGCGGCGGTGAAACTACTAGTAGGTATAGTATGGGCCTTAATTAAAGGCCTTACACAAGTAGAGTTTTTTAATTCTTTCCACCAGACTTTTTGCTAAGCTCCTCCTACTTTTCCACGAAAATATAAGAAAAAACGATATAATTGTTATTTATTTTAGTTGGTATCCATGATACTTGCAGCCTCAGTGCAGGTATCATGGATACCAGCTAAAATAAATAACTGATAATTATATCGTTTTTTCTTACATTCTCGTAGAGAAAAGTAGGAGGAGCTTAGCAAAAAGTCTGGTGGAAAGACTTAAAAAACCCTACGTGTGTACGACCCCTAACTAGTACTTCACCATCACTCACACCAACAGTCTCAGGTACTCCAAGGCAAAGGCTGCCACCATCAGAATGAGACAGGCTAGGAAAAGGCTCCCAGGTGATGACGTCACGGCACCCGTAAAGAGGAGCACCTCGTCAACACCGGCCTGGAGAGCCCCGTCACCGTGACCACCCTGGGGGAGAGGGGGGGGGGGGGTTGAGTTAATTTATCACATTTGACTGCTATCGTTCGAAACAATTCAATATAGTTTGACTTACATCTTGCAATTAATAGAATTATATTCCTATAATTATACAAAATAGTTTATTTCAAGTCTTTTTAATTGAACTTTTTTCAATAACTTTACTATTTTAATTGAATTATAATTAGCCATGCATTATAGCTATACAATATATTACAAGTTTCATGAAACTATAAACTTCAACGCGGTATGGAATTTTTTTTTTTCTACTTTATAAACACTATTTCCAAATGAAAAAAAAAAATCACAACCATTAAATTACACAAACACAGGAAATTAGGATGTTCTTGGCTTATTAATTTCAGTAACGGCATTGGCTAAAATGTTCATTTTTCACATGAGGATCTATAATTTTTGTCATCAGTTTAAATTAATCATAACATCGTGCATTGAGTTTCAATGAACTTTTCTCGGATAAATTAATGTTTAGTACCAAACAATTATATAATGGTATATAGATTCGTAATTTCTGAACAAAATGGTGGGTTTACTGAAAACAATATTCGTGATTGAGTTCTGCATTATTGTAATTGATGCGAGACTTTTAATATTAAAAATAAAATAATCAAATTGAATTAAAATTAATATTAATTAAAATATTAAAATTAAAATGAAGAGTTTTGAAATGAAAAAGAAAATGAAAAAAAAAAATTAATTAACAATTTTATTGTAATTAAGAAGCTATTTTTAAGTTAAGACGTCATTGTAATTAATAATCTATGTTTCCCTATGCCAATTAACATCATTCAGTACCATTTTTAATATTCAACTTCAGATACACACCATAACTCACTGACCAACATAACCATACTGATTGATATGAAGAAAAAAACATATCTAGATAGTACCTAGGTTCTATAGACACACTGCATGACGTCACAAACGCCATAATTTAAATCCCTATACGAAGAAATTATACCTTTTATTTGATATAAATATTACTGATAAAACAATGAAATGATCATAAAATCAGGATTGATTACTATTCAATTTAAAAGTTAGGCTATATAACGATTAAAACAAGTGTGTTATTGAAGTCATATGACGTATTGGGTTTACTACATGATTATGTGTGAACTATGTATGAATGAACACTTGTGAGTGTAAGCATTGTATAGGTATGTTTTAATTGGTGAACAACATCACCTGGAGCAGGGAAATTTATAATTGGTAGATCATCAATCAGGGTAAATAGTAATATATTATAATTTTAAGTGTTGAAAAGTTGTCTCTGTCCATTACGAAGTGATCCAAAGAGACATGAAGAGAAGAAGGCCTCGTTGAAGAGAGGACAGTGAAAGTACCCTCCATTCACTGCTTACCCATGGATAAGAAACATACACAGTCAGTTTGCTTACCCATGGATAAGAGACCTACACAGTCAGTCTGCTTACCCATGGGTAAGCAGTCAGTCTGCTTACCCATGGATAAGAGACCTACACAGTCAGTCTGCTTATCCATGGATAAGAGACCTACACAGTCAGTCTGCTTACCCATGGATAAGAAACCTACACAGTCAGTTTGCTTACCCATGGATAAGAGACCTACACAGTCAGTCTGCTTACCCATGGATAAGAGACCTACACAGTCAGTCTGCTTACCCATGGATAAGAGACCTACACAGTCAGTCAGTCTGCTTACCCATGGATAAGAGACCTACACAGTCAGTCAGTCTGCTTACCCATGGATAAGAGACCTACACAGTCAGTCTGCTAATCCATGGATAAGAGACCTACACAGTCAGTCAGTCTGCTTACCCATGGATAAGAGACCTACACTGTCAGTCTGCTTACCCATGGATAAGAGACCTACACAGTCAGTCTGCTTACCCATGGATAAGAGACCTACACAGTCAGTCAGCTTACCCATGGATAAGAGACCTACACAGTCAGTCTGCTTACCCATGGATAAGAGACCTACACAGTCAGTCTGCTTACCATGGATAAGAGACCTACACAGTCAGTCTGCTTACCCATGGATAAGAGACCTACACAGTCAGTCTGCTTACCCATGGATAAGAGACCTACACAGTCAGTCTGCTTACCCATGGATAAGAGACCTACACAGTCAGTCTGCTTACCCATGGATAAGAGACCTACACAGTCAGTCTGCTTACCCATGGATAAGAGACCTACACAGTCAGTCTGCTTACCCATGGATAAGAGACCTACACAGTCAGTCTGCTTACCCATGGATAAGAGACCTACACAGTCAGTCTGCTTACCCATGGATAAGAGACCTACACAGTCAGTCTGCTTACCCATGGATAAGAGACCTACACAGTCAGTCTGCTTACCCATGGATAAGAGACCTACACAGTCAGTCTGCTTACCCATGGATAAGAGACCTACACAGTCAGTCTGCTTACCCATGGATAAGAGACCTACACAGTCAGTCTGCTTACCCATGGATAAGAGACCTACACAGTCAGTCTGCTTACCCATGGATAAGAGACCTACACAGTCAGTCAGCTTACCCATGGATAAGAGACCTACACAGTCAGTCTGCTTACCCATGGATAAGAGACCTACACAGTCAGTCTGCTTACCCATGGATAAGAGACCTACACAGTCAGTCTGCTTACCCATGGATAAGAGACCTACACAGTCAGTCTGCTTACCCATGGATAAGAGACCTACACAGTCAGTCTGCTTACCCATGGATAAGAGACCTACACAGTCAGTCTGCTTACCCATGGATAAGAGACCTACACAGTCAGTCAGTCTGCTTACCCATGGATAAGAGACCTACACAGTCAGTCAGTCTGCTTACCCATGGATAAGAGACCTACACAGTCAGTCTGCTAATCCATGGATAAGAGACCTACACAGTCAGTCAGTCTGCTTACCCATGGATAAGAGACCTACACAGTCAGTCTGTTTACCCATGGATAAGAGACCTACACAGTCAGTCTGCTTACCCATGGATAAGAGACCTACACAGTCAGTCTGCTTACCCATGGATAAGAGACCTACACAGTCAGTCTGCTTACCCATGGATAAGAGACCTACACAGTCAGTCTGCTTACCCATGGATAAGAGACATACACAGTCAGTTTGTCTTCGAATCAGTTTCAAACCAGAGTTTTCAACTTTTTAATTGCAATCCTTATAATCAATTAAAAAATATGCACGTGGTAACAATGGCAAATCAATTAAATATTAATATTAAAATGATGAAGTTAGTTACAAAATAAAAAAACAGTTTCTCGTCTGTTTCTAATTTCAAAAAGAGAAAAGAAGGTACACAATAATTATACTTTTATTTTAATTGGTATCCATGATACCTGCAGGTATCATGGATACCAATTAAAATTAAATAACAATTATAATATTTTTCAATCTTATATTAATGTAGTTATTTGATAATATATATGGTTTATCAGGACATCACTTTGTTTACTTTGAACAGGTTAACCTCTAGACTATAGTGTGACATTGAGTGTTAACTGGTTAACCTTGATAGCTTACACATTGTGGTGAACTGATAGTACACAAAGCGGAAAATAGAATAGATAGAAGAAATTAAGAAAATGAAGAAATCAAGAAAATGGAGAAATCAAGAAAATGAATAAATCAAGTGAATGAATAAATCAAGTAAATGAATAAATCAAGAAAATGAATAAATCAAGAAAATGAATAAATCAAGAAAATGAATAAATCAAGAAAATGAATAAATCAAGAAAATGAATAAATCAAGAAAATGAATAAATCAAGAAAATGAATAAATCAGGAAAATGAATAAATCAAGAAAATGAATAAATCAAGAAAATGAATAAATCAAGAAAATGAATAAATCAAGAAAATGAATAAATCAAGAAAATGAATAAATCAAGAAAATGAATAAAAGAAGAAAATGAATAAAAGATGAAAATGAATAAAAGAAGAAAATGAATAAAAGAAGAAATGAATAAAAGATGAAAATGAATGAAAGAAGAAAATGAATAACAGATGAAAATGAATGAAAGAAGAAAATGAATAAAAGAAGAAAATGAATAAAAGATTAAAATGAATAAAATGTGAAAATAACTAAAATATGAACATTAATAGAGTATGAACAACAATGAAACATGTACATCATTAAAATATGACAATATAGAAATGAATAAATGAACGAAAAAAATGAAAATGAACATCAGACTAACATTTTGAATTTATCGCACATCAGTAATTTTCCACAGAATTGTTATATGTCGCAAGGTACGTATTACGTAACACATCAACCTTTCCGTCACGTACAATTGCTTGCAAGAAGAATCTTTGCATTACTATTTCACCATTATTAACATTCCAAACTATCACACACAAAACAGAACAAAAAAACATAACTTCTATTTAAGAGAATTAAAATAAAGTAAATATTTTAATATATGTAACTCGTTGGAATATAATTAATAAACTAAATATTGTGAATAATTAACTATGAAGCTACTAATATATAGAAATAGATAGGTTTGTTATACCAAGCAAGGTACGTGTACTTGTTATACCAAGCAAGGTTTACTTGTTATACCAAGCAAGGTGTACTAGTTATACCAAGCAAGGTGTACTAGTTATACCAAGCAAGGTGTACTAGTTATACCAAGCAAGGTACGTGTACTAATTATACCAAGCAAGGTGTACTAGTCATACCAAGCAAGATTTACTTGTTATACCAAGCAAGATATACTAGTTATACCAAGCAAGGTTTACTTGTTATACCAAGCAAGGTGTACTAGTTATACCAAGCAAGGTGTACTAGTTATACCAAGCAAGGTGTACTAGCTATACCAAGCAAGGTGTACTAGTTATACCAAGCAAGATGTACTAGTTATACCAAGCAAGATTTACTTGTTATACCAAGCAAAGTTTACTAGTTATACCAAGCAAGGTGTACTAGTTATACCAAGCAAGGTGTACTAGCTATACCAAGCAAGGTGTACTAGTTATACCAAGCAAGATGTACTAGTTATACCAAGCAAGATTTACTTGTTATACCAAGCAAGGTTTACTAGTTATACCAAGCAAGGTTTACTTGTTATACCAAGCAAGGTGTACTAGTTATACCAAGCAAGGTTTACTAGTTAAACCAAGCAAGGTGTACTAGTTATACCAAGCAAGATTTACTTGTTATACCAAGCAAGGTTTACTAGTTATACCAAGCAAGGTTTACTTGTTATACCAAGCAAGGTTTACTAGTTATACCAAGCAAGGTGTACTAGTCATACCAAGCAAGGTGTACTAGTTATACCAAGCAAGATGTACTAGTTAAACCAAGCAAGGTGTACTAGTTAAACCAAGCAAGGTTTACTAGTTATACCAAACAAGGTTTACTTGTTATACCAAGCAAGATTTACTTGTTATACCAAGCAAGGTTTACTAGTTATACCAAGCAAGGTGTACTAGTTAAACCAAGCAAGGTGTACTAGTTATACCAAGGATTACTAGTTAAACCAAGCAAGGTGTACTAGTTATACCAAGCAAGATTTACTTGTTATACCAAGCAAGGTTTACTAGTTATACCAAGCAAGGTGTACTAGCTATACCAAGCAAGGTGTACTAGTTATACCAAGCAAGGTGTACTAGTTAAACCAAGCAAGGTGTACTAGTTAAACCAAACAAGGTTTACTAGTTATACCAAGCAAGGTGTACTAGTTAAACCAAGCAAGGTTTACTAGTTATAACAAGCAAGGTTTACTAGTTATACCAAGCAAGGTGTACTAGCTATACCAAGCAAGATTTACTTGTTATACCAAGCAAGGTTTACTAGTTATACCAAGCAAGGTGTACTAGTTAAACCAAGCAAGGTGTACTAGTTATACCAAGGATTACTAGTTAAACCAAGCAAGGTGTACTAGTTATACCAAGCAAGATTTACTTGTTATACCAAGCAAGGTTTACTAGTTATACCAAGCAAGGTTTACTTGTTATACCAAGCAAGGTTTACTAGTTATACCAAGCAAGGTGTACTAGTCATACCAAGCAAGGTGTACTAGTTATACCAAGCAAGATGTACTAGTTAAACCAAGCAAGGTGTACTAGTTAAACCAAGCAAGGTGTACTAGTTAAACCAAACAAGGTTTACTAGTTATACCAAGCAAGGTGTACTAGTTAAACCAAGCAAGATTTACTTGTTATACCAAGCAAGGTTTACTAGTTATACCAAGCAAGGTTTACTAGTTATACCAAGCAAGGTTTACTAGTTATACCAAACAAGGTTTACTAGTTATACCAAGCAAGGTGTACTAGTTAAACCAAGCAAGGTTTACTAGTTATACCAAGCAAGGTGTACTAGCTATACCAAGCAAGGTGTACTAGTTAAACCGAGCAAGGTGTACTAGTTATACCAAGCAAGATTTACTTGTTATACCAAGCAAGGTTTACTAGTTATACCAAGCAAGGTTTACTTGTTATACCAAGCAAGGTTTACTAGTTATACCAAGCAAGGTGTACTAGTCATACCAAGCAAGGTGTACTAGTTATACCAAGCAAGATGTACTAGTTAAACCAAGCAAGGTGTACTAGTTAAACCAAGCAAGGTGTACTAGTTAAACCAAACAAGGTTTACTAGTTATACCAAGCAAGGTGTACTAGTTAAACCAAGCAAGATTTACTTGTTATACCAAGCAAGGTTTACTAGTTATACCAAGCAAGGTTTACTAGTTATACCAAGCAAGGTTTACTAGTTATACCAAACAAGGTTTACTAGTTATACCAAGCAAGGTGTACTAGTTAAACCAAACAAGGTTTACTAGTTATACCAAGCAAGGTTTACTAGTTAAACCAAGCAAAGTTTACTAGTTATACCAAGCAAGGTGTACTAGTTAAACCAAGCAAGGTTTACTAGTTATACCAAGCAAGGTGTACTAGCTATACCAAGCAAGGTGTACTAGTTAAACCAAGCAAGGTGTACTAGTTAAACCAAACAAGATTTACTAGTTATACCAAGCAAGGTGTACTAGTTAAACCAAGCAAGGTTTTCTAGTTAAACCTTGCAAGGTTTTCTAGTTATACCAAGCAAGGTGAACTAGTTATACCAAGCAAGGTGTACTAGTTAAACCAAGCAAGGTGTACTAGTTATACCAAGCAAGGTGTACTAGTTATACCAAGCAAGGTGTACTAGTTATACCAAGCAAAGTTTAATAGTTATACCAAGCAAAGTTTAATAGTTATACCAAGCAAGGTTTCCTAGTTATACCAAGCAATGTTTACTAGTTATACCAAGCAATGTTTACTAGTTATACCAAGCAAGGTTTACTAGTTATACCAAGCAAGGTTTACTAGTTATACCAAGCAAGGTTTACTAGTTATACCAAGCAATGTTTACTAGTTATACCAAGCAATGTTTACTAGTTATACCAAGCAATGTTTACTAGTTATACCAAGCAAGGTTTACTAGTTATACCAAGCAAGGTTTACTAGTTATACCAAGCAAGGTTTACTTGTTATACCGAGCAAGGTGTACTAGTTAAACCAAGCAAGATTTACTAGTTAAACCAAGCAAGATGTACTAGTTAAACCAAGCAAAGTTTACTAGTTATACCAAGCAAAGTTTACTAGTTATACCAAGCAAGGTTTACTAGTTATACCAAGCAAGGTTTACTTGTTATACCAAGCAAAGTTTACTAGTTATACCAAGCAAGGTGTACTAGTTAAACCAAGCAAGATTTACTAGTTATACCAAGCAAGATTTACTAGTTATACCAAGCAAGATGTACTAGTTAAACCAAGCAAAGTTTACTAGTTATACCAAGCAAAGTTTAATAGTTATACCAAGCAAGGTTTACTAGTTATACCAAGCAATGATTACTAGTTATACCAAGCAATGTTTACTAGTTATACCAAGCAATGTTTACTAATTATACCAAGCAAGGTTTACTAGTTATACCAAGCAAGGTTTACTAGTTATACCAAGCAAGGTTTACTAGTTATACCAAGCAATGTTTACTAGTTATACCAAGCAAGGTTTACTAGTTATACCAAGAAAGGTTTACTAGTTATACCAAGCAAGGTTTACTAGTTATACCAAGAAAGGTTTACTAGTTATACCAAGCAAGGTTTACTTGTTATACCAAGCAAAGTTTACTAGTTATACCAAGCAAGGTGTACTAGTTAAACCAAGCAAGATTTACTAGTTATACCAAGTAAGGTTTACTAGTTATACCAAGCAAGGTTTACTAATTATACCAAGCAAGGTTTACTTGTTATACCAAGCAAAGTTTACTAGTTATACCAAGAAAGGTTTACTAGTTATACCAAGCAAGGTTTACTAGTTATACCAAGAAAGGTTTACTAGTTATACCAAGCAAGGTTTACTTGTTATACCAAGCAAAGTTTACTAGTTATACCAAGCAAGGTGTACTAGTTAAACCAAGCAAGATTTACTAGTTATACCAAGCAAGGTTTACTAGTTATACCAAGCAAGGTTTACTAATTATACCAAGCAAGGTTTACTAGTTATACCAAGCAAGGTTTACTAGTTATACCAAGCAATGTTTACTAGTTATACCAAGCAAGGTTTACTAGTTATACCAAGCAAGGTTTACTAGTTATAACCAGAGATAACTAGGTATTTTATAAGTGTATCCTTCTGTCTGTCTATCTAGAACATATAGTGCTGATAAAAACACATTTATAACAAGAACAAGCACTCGTAGAGCGCATACCTTCGCCACCGCTTATAAATGACCTTGACCATCCAATAGTCCTTGAGTTACAAAGGACCTTGACCTTTGGTCTGTTCGCTTCCAAAATCTAATCAAGTGGTTCCTGGATATTAACTAAATTTCAGACAATTTGTTCGAATATTTTTCGAGTTATGCGAATAACAAGATGATAAATAAATAAAATCCGACCAAAGCAGAACCTTTGGCAATTTTACGAAGGTAATAATTGTGTCGATGCAACCATATTCACAACAATGTTATCTATCACAACAACCTATAGCAAAGCATGTCAGGAGTTTTCCACTACAAATAGAAATTACAATAGTTAAAAATACTTTAAAATTTCCATTGTATTTATTTTAATTGTATTGAATGTTAATTATTTTATTGTAACCCTCTACACTGTACTACTTACGGTACTGTAGTACTTACGGTACTGTAGACGTAGTGTGAGTGATCTCCAATGACTTTGTGGGGATGTTCTGTACCTGAAAAAATAAAAATAAACAATTGATAAAAGTAAAAACAAAGTTTGATAAAAGTTATATTTTTATATTTTAGTAGGGGTTTAACGTCTGCTTCGGAACCACAGGCCATATCGCTGACGTCAAAAGGAAATTAAATACAAGGGACTGGAAGAAGCAGTCAGAGAGGAAAGTGGCTCCATGAACAAAGTCACTTACCACCGTCGGTGACAATGCTCATGGATGCAGAAAAGCTACTCCGTGAATGCAGTCACTTACCAAGGAATGTGACGAAACGGGACACAAGCACCGGTGGCTGCACTCACGGATAGAAGAGGAAAATGAAGAGGTGATAGTAAATGAAGCCTACGAGTCTACCTAACACAAAATCTAAGACCTCGTAGTTGAAGAGCATAACCCTAGCACTATCCTCTAAAACTGCAAGTAGCGTTAAAAAAATGATAAACATGGTAAAAATAAAAAAAGACAATCCATAATCCAAATTACAACAGTTCGGGGCCTAAGGGACGCCACTCCCTTTCTCTTCCATTCACCACAGACAGCTTCAGGATAGAGCCCCTGGGGTCAAGTTATAAGTTTAATAAAAGTTATTAACTAATAATAAAAGTTATTAACTAATAATAAAAGTTATTAACTAATAATAAAAGTTACAAGTTTAATAAAAGTTATAAGTTTAATTAAAGTTATAAAATATTAATAAAAGTTATAAGTTTAATAAAAGTTATACAAGTTATGAACGATTAAAAAAGTTATAAAAGATTAATAAAAGTTATACAAGTTATAAACGATTAATAAAAGTTATAAAAGATTAATGAAAGTTTAATAAAATTTATACAAAAAAAGTTTAATAAAAGTAACAAAAAATAAACTGATAATAGATTTTAAAAACAATTATAAAATTAACTGAAAATAGATTTTAAAAACAATAATAAAATTAACTTAAAATAGATTTTAAAAACAATTATAAAATTAATTGAAAATAGATTTTAAAAACAATTATAAAATTAACTGAAAATAGATTTTAAAAACAATAATAAAATTAACTTAAAATAGATTTTAAAAACAATAATAAAATTAACTTAAAATAGATTTTAAAAACAATTATAAAATTAACTGAAAATAGATTTTAAAAACAATAATAAAATTAACTTAAAATAGATTTTAAAAACAATAATAAAATTAATTGAAAATAGATTTTAAAAACAATTATAAAATCAACTGAAAATAGATTTTAAAAACAATAATAAAATTAACTTAAAATAGATTTTAAAAACAATTATAAAATTAACTGAAAATAGATTTTAAAAACAATAATAAAATTAACTTAAAATAGATTTTAAAAACAATTATAAAATTAACTGAAAATAGATTTTAAAAACAATTATAAAATTGACTGAAAATAGATTTTAAAAACAATTATAAAATTGACTGATAATAGATTTTAAAAACAATTATAAAATTGACTGAAAATAGATTTTAAAAACAATTATAAAATTAACTGAAAATAGATTTTAAAAACAATTATAAAATTAACTGAAAATAGATTTTAAAAACAATTATAAAATCAACTGAAAATAGATTTTAAAAACAATTATAAAATTAACTGAAAATAGATTTTAAAAACAATTATAAAATTAACTGAAAATAGATTTTAAAAACAATTATAAAATCAACTGAAAATAGATTTTAAAAACAATTATAAAATTGACTGATAATAGATTTTAAAAACAATTATAAAATTGACTGAAAATAGATTTTAAAAACAATTATAAAATTGACTGATAATAGATTTTAAAAACAATTATAAAATTAACTGAAAATAGATTTTAAAAACAATTATAAAATTAACTGAAAATAGATTTTAAAAACAATTATAAAATCAACTGAAAATAGATTTTAAAAACAATTATAAAATCAACTGAAAATAGATTTTAAAAACAATTATAAAATTAACTGAAAATAGATTTTAAAAACAATTATAAAATCAACTGAAAATAGATTTTAAAAACAATTATAAAATTAACTGAAAATAGATTTTAAAAACAATTATAAAATCAACTGAAAATAGATTTTAAAAACAATTATAAAATTGACTGATAATAGATTTTAAAAACAATTATAAAATTAACTGAAAATAGATTTTAAAAACAATTATAAAATTAACTGAAAATAGATTTTAAAAACAATTGACTGATAATAGATTTTAAAAACAATTATAAGATTAACTGAAAAGAGACTTTAAACAACGGGTACTGAATAAATGAAAATAGATTAAAAAAAATAACAGTTATGAAATTAAATACAGTAGGATTTATTTTTAAATTCAATAGATTTTGAACAATAGAAATAATATATTTCACTATACAACAATATTCTCCGTCTTTTTCGTAACATGCGATATATTAGCCATGATAAAAGAAAAACCTCATAAAATCTCTTATCTATATCTCTTATATCTCTTATATCTAGGTATATCTCGATAAGATAACTACAAGATATTGGTGAGAATGCAACATCGGTTTATCGTCGCTGAAGCACATCCCAAGCACCAAGATAACGATTTATCGTACTATAATATAAATAACGATTTATTGTACTATAACATATATATATATATATATATATATATATGACGATTTATCGTACTATAATATATATAACGATTTATCGTACTATAATATATATAACGATTTATCGTACTATAATATATATAACGATTTATCGTACTATAATATATATAACGATTTATCGTACTATAATATATATATATATATAACGATTTATCGTACTATAATATATATATAACGATTTATCGTACTATAATATATATAACGATTTATCGTACTATAATATATATAACGATTTATCGTACTATAATATATATATAACGATTTATCGTACTATAATATATATAACGATTTATCGTACTATAATATATATAACGATTTATCGTACTATAATATATATATAACGATTTATCGTACTATAATATATACAACGATTTATCGTACTATAATATATATAACGATTTATCGTACTATAATATATATATATATATATATATATACAACGATTTATCGTACTATAATATTATATCGATATCAATAGAATTATAGAAACTAGTGTACACGTGCCGTAAAAATGACGGCATTTTCACTATCAATTTTAAGGACACTGATGGTAGTTCAATTTCTGTATTTAAAAGCAATATGCTTTCGTGACAATATGCTTATAAAAAACATTTTAAAAGGGTTGTGACAATATGCTAATAAAAAACATTTTAAAAGGGTTGTTACAAAATGATTTAAAATCATAGATCTTGAAAATATTATAGACGGAGAGAATTAAAGAGTATTGAATAGTTCTACACCAGCGGTATATAGTATTCGATACCATTTCATTTCGTCTGTGATATTCTTAGGATCTATGATTTTAAAATCATATTGTCACAACCCTAGCAATGATTATTATACCTGGCTCCAATATACAAAATCTGATTTATTGAAATATACAGCTGATTTTCCTGATAAATTAATAGGTAACAGATATAAATTTGCCTTCTTTTCAGATTTATAAAATAAACTTTCAGAAAAATCATAAAATGATACCATTTAGTTAAAATAATAATGGATTGAAAATTTAAAAAAATAATGATCAGACTGTGTTTAAAATGAGTTACTAAACATTGCTATTGTCAACCATTATAATAACTTATTTATCTCCAATTTTGATTATAAAGTTCACAATTGTTATTACTTATTAACTCAATTGTTATTAATGTTATATACCACATAGTACTGAAAATTAGAAGCTAGTATAACGTACAAAATATAAATATTCTTTTCTATCACACCTGTATAAGTAGCAAAACCTATTATTACGTTGAATCCATACACTTTTTAAAGCCATACGAAGATGAAGAAAGTCTATTACACCCAAAGCTGTATTTGCAATAAAAGAAACAAACTATAACCTATAGAAGTGAATGTAAGTGATAAATGATATCAATGAACATAGTAAACAATGGCGAGTAACAGTCATACAAAAGACTGAGCAATTATTACTCAATAGAGGAGTTAAAGAAGTTATATAGAGTGAAGGAAGTGAAGAGATGAAGATTTACTTGACCTCTTCTCTGTGCACTTTATTTACAACTATTGGTGGTTGTTTTAACTCTTCACTGTGCACTTTATTTACAACTATTGGTGGTTGTTTTAACTCTTTACTGTGCACTTTATTTACAACTATTGGTGGTTGTTTTAACTCTTCACTGTGCACTTTATTTACAACTATTGGTGGTTGTTTTAACTCTTCACTGTGCACTTCATTTACAACTATTGGTGGTTGTTTCATCTCTTCACTGTGCATTTTATTTACAACTATTGGTGGTTGTTTTAACTCTTCACTGTGCATTTTATTTACAACTATTGGTGGTTGTTTTAACTCTTCACTGTGCACTTCATTTACAACTATTGGTGGTTGTAGTAACCAGTCATTCAGTACTTTATTAACAGCTATTGATTGTAAATTAAACGTTTTCGATCTTTTAAGTACAATAAAAAATTATTATTATTTAACTATATAACTTTTATTTTAATTGGTATCCATGATACCTTTAAGT
>CANNZV010005436.1:0-27225 GCA_947561585.1 Caprella mutica
CGTACAAATGCAGTATATGCTAGGAAATATTAATTTTGGTATTCTTCTATGATTATGGGTGAAATCATCTGATAGTATAGGAGATTCCCCCCTTTAATTATAGGAGTCAACATGGTAGAAAACTTGGACATAAGCACCCCCAATTCTCTTCTATGATTATGGTAGAAAGACTCCTTTAATCTGCCAACATTTTCTATGATTATGGGTGAAATCATCTGATAGTATAGGAGATTCCCCCCTTTAATTATAGGAGTGAACATGGTAGAAAATTTGGACATAAGCACCCCCAATTCTCTTCTATGATTATGGTAGAAAGGCTCCTTTAATCTCCCAAAATCTTCTATGTCCCCCCTATAATTTTCTCCCTGGGTACCTTTACCCTCTTGGAGAGTTTGATCGAGATTGAACCTTCATCTTACCTTTACCCTCTTGGAGAGTTTAATCGAGATTGAACCTTCATCTTCCCTTTACCCTCTTGGAGAGTTTAATCGAGATTGAACCTTAATCTTACCTTTACCCTCTTGGAGAGTTTAATCGAGATTGAACCTTCATCTTCCCTTTACCCTCTTGGAGAGTTTAATCGAGATTGAACCTTCATCTTACCTTTACCCTCTTGGAGAGTTTAATCGAGATTGAACCTTAATCTTACCTTTACCCTCTTGGAGAGTTTAATCGAGATTGAACCTTCATCTTACCTTTACCCTCTTGGAGAGTTTAATCGAGATTGAACCTTCATCTTACCTTTACCCTCTTGGAGAGTTTAATCGAGATTGAACCTTCATCTTACCTTTACCCTCTTGGAGAGTTTAATCGAGATTGAACCTTCATCTTACCTTTACCCTCTTGGAGAGTTTAATCGAGATTGAACCTTCATCTTACCTTTACCCTCTTGGAGAGTTTAATCGAGATTGAACCTTCATCTTCCATTTACCCTCTTGGAGAGTTTAATCGAGATTGAACCTTAATCTTACCTTTACCCTCTTGGAGAGTTTAATCGAGATTGAACCTTCATCTTACCTTTACCCTCTTGGAGAGTTCAATCGAGATTGAAATTTCTTCACATTACCTTTACACTCTATTAGCACTCGATTGAGATCGAACCTACATTTTCCCTTTTCTATGAATATTGATTGGATGGACGCACAGATTTACGTTAAAAATCAGTGATTAACCAACAGGTCTTAGTTACAGCCTTCCTCTTGTTCTCTCTACTTTCCCCTTTTCTGTGATTTATGTCTGAGTTTAAACTCACAGTATTCACTCCAATAGTCTGACGTACAAACTTAAACATATGTACCTTATTTATTACTATTGAATAACTTAGATAATGTGCCTTCAGATAATATATGATAAGTAATTATTAATATATTGTTACTAAAGAATCGAGTATTTAATTTGCCCTCTGTTGTAGTTTCTTTTTAAACGTTTGTTTATTTAAACAATAATTTGAATCTTCCTTATTATATTAGGATAGTTGTTTTTGTATATGTTCTCTTTAATTAAGTGTACATATATTCTCTTACATATACATAATTCATGAACAGTAATTTTGTTAGCAAAGCATGTCTCAATTATTAAATTTCGAAGCCCTAAGTTTATGATTTAGCAATTCTATCCTTTTAATGTCATTGAAATTCTATTATTTACTAATACTATATTTAACAACAGTCTTCAGGAACAAAAACAGTTGGAAAAGTTTTTATACCGAATTTTATCATTTTCAATTTAAAATCAATAATAGTCTATCTAACTGATAAGTTTTTATTTATACCTCAGACCGAAATTTTCGGCCATCGCATTTTCAACCGCTTACTCGACTTGTGTTTCCTACCACTGTTTCTGTTGAACTGAGAGCAAGGCACTCCAATATCAATAGTACTTTTCTTATCTAATATCTATTATATATTAACTACTACTTGAATGACACATGTTCCTTATTCTTCAAGGATGCATGACTTTACTAAATTCTTTTATAACCAACACAAAGAAACAAAAAGTGGTTTGAATTATCTGTAAGGAATAATGTGATGTGCTATGCTATTAAATAAGTTTCGACAAGAGCATGATCTCAGTAATATCTTCTGAAGTGCGTGTTACATAACTTCTAACGTTTTCATGGTCTTACATAAGTAACAGACCTTCAAAAGCTTGTCATTATTGTTATCACAATTGAAGGTAAGGCAATGATTATTCAAATCAATAGAATACATTATGCAACAACGATACATTTTAAGATTATTTTTTATATGACTACTGTTTGCTTTTGCTTACTACATGTTTTATTGTCTAACTAAATATTTATTAAATGGATGATTATTATTTTAAATTCAAATAAATTGTATAGTTTTTCTGCAGCACATTAAATAATTGACCAAAATGTTCTAATCAAAATATAAATTGTATCGAAGGTAAGATTTATCATATGGTAATTTATATAAAAAAGTGTTTATTAGATTAAATAGTTATGAAATGGTAAGTAGCAATAAGTATCTTTTGGTAAGTTAATAATTATACGATTTGAGATAACAACACACATTTAATTGCATAAAAAATATGAACTTTCACCTAAATCAGCTTTAATGTAATAGAAAACAGATATTTTCTGTGGTAAGGCATAGAATTTAGGAAAGGAATAGTCACAAATAAGCAATAAACAAAACCATTATAGAAAAAGAACAATTGAAAAAAGACATTAAAAATAAATAAACATTGTAGAAAATCACTATAAATAAAGAACAATTGAACAAAGTCATTAAAAATAAATAAACATTGAAGAAAATCACTATTTAAAGAACAATTGAACAAAGTTATTAAAAATAAATAAACATTGTAGAAAATCACTATAAATAAAGAACAATTGAACAAAGTCATTAAAAATAAATAAACATTGAAGAAAATCACTATAAATGAAGAACAATTGAACAAAGTCATTAAAAATAAATAAACATTGAAGAAAATCACTATAAATAAAGAACAATTGAACAAAGTCATTAAAAATAAATAAACATTGTAGAAAATCACTATAAATAAAGAACAATTGAACAAAGTCATTAAAAATAAATAAACATTGAAGAAAATCACTATAAATAAAGAACAATTGAACAAAGTCATTAGAAATAAATAAACATTGTAGAAAATCACTATAAATAAAGAACCATTGAACAAAGTCATTAAAAATGAATAAACATTGAAGAAAATCACTATAAATAAAGAACATTCGAAGAAAACCTCTAATAACCATTTGTTTGGAATTTATGTATTTGTTAATTAATATACAGGTAGGAGTCACTTTAAAACTCTATATCTTGAAAACTAAGCCGTTAGATAATTTAGGTTTTCGTGAGAAAATGTCTATTTAATGTGAAATTCTCTATATAATATGTGTATCAAAAATTATCCCAGAATCAGTGTATCAGTATCAATATTTTGTTATTCAAAAAAAAAATTTTATGCAAAATATCAAATTTTGTAGGAAGTTAAATGAAACACCCTGTTTATTTATTATATTAAAGTAGAAGAGATGGAACCGTTTATTTATTAATAAATTCATTTATTTCACAAATATGTTCCCATAAATTAAGATCAGGAGTACGGGAAAAAACTCCTAGATCTTCACAATAATAGTAAAATGGTACTTTATTTATTTGAACACTTTAGGCCTTTTAAGCTCAAAGCTTCATGGGCAACCTATATAACATTTAAAACAAACTATTTAAAATGAAGAATACAAATGAAAGTGAATTTAAGAACTAAAAATAGTAACTACAGAAATAACATCATAAAATGCAGATTTAGTTTGTTAATAATGATTCAGTCTAATGAATATCAAAATATGTACAAATAATTCGAACTACATTTTATCAAGGGCTGTTATATTCAGTTCTTCATTTATTAAACATACAGACGAAGATATTGTTTGATTCCTAATTTACTAAAAATGAATTTCAAGTTGGAAGGGCTGTAAATATTTGAACAAACTTTTCTATCCTGTTGATAAATTGATAGACGATCATTAGTAATAGAATTAAATATTGTAATTTTGTTTCTAAAAATGTTATTTAGAAATATGAAATTATTTCACAACAGCAGCGCCACCTGTTGATGCACTTCACAGTTAGAACAAATGACAGAGTGCATGCGCATAACTTTGCACTTTTAGTATGTTTTTATTCAAATTCTAGTTTATTTTGCATTAAATTACCTTTGTAATATATTAAATAAATCATTAATTGATTTATATTTTTATCAGTTTGAATGATCGGGGGTCCAATAATTTTTACTCCTTCATTTAATTAAGTCAATTTCTCTTCATTTGATTCTTTCCATTTTATCTTTTTCATTTACGATAGCTAATTAATTGTTATCTCATCAAAGTAGCCGAGCTCCATTCTAGCATGGGTTTCGTCTTATTCGAAAATAAGTATTAATTCTCATGATTGCAAGGGAAACCTGAATTTACGTAGGTGAAATGAAACATCACATTCTAATTACCAAAATCCGCTATTGATAAGACTCATGCATGACATTACACAGAAAGATTACTCAAAGTTTTTATGAAGTACATCATACAACTAAACATTCGACTGCGACATACTACTAATCCACATAATAATTAATAAGAGGCTAGAACCCAAGATACTTATACATATTGAGGAAATGGCCAGAGGCTTCAATCATGTCACAGGCAGGACATCTCTTCAGGATCACATCACCAATAATTATCAAGACACTACGGTCAAGGAATGAGGGAGGCTTTCTCGCTGATCTCTAGTCGGTAACTAACTTTTTCTGTAACTTCTCTTCCCTCAGGTCTTCCTAAATCTCCACCTCCTTTCATAACTAACCGAACCTTTCCCTCAATTCTCCAATTTCATTGGGCTTCATTAAGCCCGGGAGTGTCCCCTTTTCCTAATCTATCCAATCTTAATTCAGCCTAACTATAAACATTATTTCGTATCCCCGCCCAGAAACCGTTATGAAGTTCTTTGCTAAACTATTTCATAATCTATTAACCTAAACATTAACTTTTTCCCAAGTTATGTTAGCTGTCACCCTCTGTAATAAATCTAGCTGCCCTAATCTAAGGAACTATTCCGTACCTGAACAGTATTCGTGAAATATATAAGGTTCCCTTGTTTCGTCACCCAAGCTAACATATAAAACCTTTTCATAAACCAAATAACCAAAATGTTACAAAAGTCCTACGTAAATTGTTCCTTATATTCCTGAATATATTATTCCTCGTTCCTAAACTTATAAATGAACAAATATATATAGGGGTCGCATTTATCTCCAAGCTTTATTTAATAATTAGAAAGTGACAACAACTCGAATATAAACAAGTTACCCCAAAAATATTCACATTTCGAAAATAATAAAAAAAATTCTATTGTCTATGTTCAAATATAAATTTTAATAAAAAAATTGGTTTCTACAATTGTCAAGCATATAATAACTATTTGAAATTATTTTTTCATCATAGACTTTAGGCTCCGTGTTTTATATAAATAGCTGAATAACAAGTTTTCTAGATCTTTTCAGTATTTTTCCAGCGAGAATAAACCGTGTTTTTTTGTTTGCAGGTGTATTTAAAAAAAATGGGAATTAAATAACGAAATATAATGGTATCATAGTTACTAACTTTTGAAATTAAATTATTTAGTTGGAAAAAATACCGACTTGTTATATTAAATAATGTATTTAGAAAAGTTTTGTCTCCTGAGCGTATATGAAACTGATTTAATAATAATATCAATAATAAGTTGACAGTTGCGAGTCGCTTCAGGGCATGTCTATTTAGCGACTTGATACATTTTAAAAGTTGTAACAGAAAGAAAAGGGTGATTCTTTTAACAGTTACCAAAAAAGGGATTGGAGGTCAAACTTGTACATAGAAAAATAAACAGAAATATGTTGTGATAATCTATATACGTGTATATATATAATATAAATTTAGAAGTTACATATTATCTTGATAGGGTTCAAATCCTTTCATAAATTTGTATATCTTTGAGAAACTGAAAAATACTATTGAAATTATTGTGGTCTTTTAGGATAATCTTTATTGTTAGGTGTTCGAGATTTAGGGTTTCTTTGAGCGAGTTTCTATGGTGAGTTTTTGCTGGACAGTGAATGAACAGATGCTTGATAGACAAGTCGTCACTATTACATAAGGTGAAGGTAGGTGGCATGAGCCTGGTGCTGTCATCTATTAGGTGGCTGTGGGTTAGGTTGGTATGGCCAATTCTGAGTCTATTAATTATGACGCCTTCCTTTCGTGATATGTTATAGTTGTACCATGCACTTGGTTCTTCTTTAATTTCTTTTTTAGATTTTGATTCAGTTGTTGCCATCTGATTTTCCATTTTTCACAGATTGTCTCTTTAATTTTTTGGGACTAATCCGTGTAGGGAGCAGGTTTCAAATTCAGTGTTATTAGAGGTCACAGCTCGGGCAGCACTGTCAGCTAGGTCATTACCTGAAATCATCTTGTGGCTTGGAATCCACATCACAGATATTTCGCAGCCAATTATTATTAGCATGTGGAATTCAAGTTGGAGGCGATAAACTTGCTGATTTTTTGGGTCTATATTTGACAGACCCTGATCAGAACTGAGTGAGTCAGAACATATAAGGTGCTTAGTTGTTTTTCTGTTTCTATTTTCGTCTCTGATAATGTTGCAGGCTAGAAGCATGGCTTTTATTTCGGCAGTATACACAGAAGCTATTTTTGGGAGAGATACAGAGCGAGTGAAATTTCCATAGACTACTGCTTCTCCCAAGCCGTTGTCATCTTTGGAGCGATCTGTGTATATTTGGGTGTGAGTAGGATAAGTTGACTGGATGTATTCTTCAAAGATTGGGAAGAAGTTTCTGATGTCTCTAACTTGTGGAGTGGCCAGTTCTGTATCAGTAGATGGTCGTCGTAGTTGCCATGAATATATAGATGGTGTTCTATACGGAAGTACTGGTTGTAGAGGGATGTTTAGTTGGTCTATTGCTTCAGTTGTTTATTATATGAATGGATTCAGTGCTGGATGGGTATTTGCGAATTGTCTCTGAAGGGTTGGGTTGATTATTGAGTTATATACGGGGTTTGAGATGAGTCATTTAGTTTGAAAATATTTTCTGCATATCAGACAATTGAACAAAGTCATTAAAAATATATAAACATTGAAGAAAATCACTATAAATAAAGAACAATTGAACAAAGTCATTAAAAATAAATAAACATTGTAGAAAATCACTATAAATAAAGAACAATTGAACAAAGTCATTAGAAAAAATAAACATTGAAGAAAATCACTATAAATAAAGAACAATTGAACAAAGTCATTAAAAATAAATAAACATTGTAGAAAATCACTATAAATAAAGAACAATTGAACAAAGTCATTAAAAATAAATAAACATTGAAGAAAATCACTATAAATAAAGAACAATTGAACAAAGTCATTAAAAAATAAATAAACATTGAAGAAAATCACTATAAATAAAGAACAATTGAACAAAGTCATTAGAAATAAATAAACATTGAAGAAAATCACTATAAATAAAGAACAATTGAACAAAGTCATTAAAAATAAATAAACATTGTAGAAAATCACTATAAATAAAGAACAATTGAACAAAGTCATTAAAAATAAATAAACATTGAAGAAAATCACTATAAATAAAGAACAATTGAACAAAGTCATTAAAAAATAAATAAACATTGAAGAAAATCACTATAAATAAAGAACAATTGAACAAAGTCATTAGAAATAAATAAACATTGTAGAAAATCACTATAAATAAAGAACAATTGAACAAAGTCATTAAAAATGAATAAACATTGTAGAAAATCACTATAAATAAAGAAAAATTGAACAAAGTCATTAAAAATAAATAAACATTGTAGAAAATCACTATAAATAAAGAACAATTGAACAAAGTCATTAAAAATGAATAATCATTGTAGAAAATCACTATAAATAAAGAAAAATTGAACAAAGTCATTAAAAATAAATAAACATTGTAGAAAATCACTATAAATAAAGAACAATTGAACAAAGTCATTAAAAATAAATAAACATTGTAGAAAATCACTATAAATAAAGAAAAATTGAACAAAGTCATTAAAAATGAATAATCATTGTAGAAAATCACTATAAATAAAGAAAAATTGAACAAAGTCATTAAAAATAAATAAACATTGTAGAAAATCACTATAAATAAAGAACAATTGAACAAAGTCATTAAAAATAAATAAACATTGTAGAAAATCACTATAAATAAAGAAAAATTGAACAAAGTCATTAAAAATAAATAAACATTGTAGAAAATCACTATAAATAAAGAACAATTGAACAAAGTCATTAAAAATAAATAAACATTGTAGAAAATCACTATAAATAAAGAACAATTGAACAAAGTCATTAAAAAATAAATAAACATTGAAGAAAATCACTATAAATAAAGAACAATTGAACAAAGTCATTAAAAATAAATAAACATTGTAGAAAATCACTATAAATAAAGAACCATTGAACAAAGTCATTAAAAATGAATAAACATTGAAGAAAATCACTATAAATAAAGAACATTCGAAGAAAACCTCTAATAACCATTTGTTTGGAATTTATGTATTTGTTAATTAATATACAGGTAGGAGTCACTTTAAAACTCTATATCTTGAAAACTAAGCCGTTAGATAATTTAGGTTTTCGTGAGAAAATGTCTATTTAATGTGAAATTCTCTATATAATATGTGTATCAAAAATTATCCCAGAATCAGTGTATCAGTATCAATATTTTGTTATTCAAAAAAAAAATTTTATGCAAAATATCAAATTTTGTAGGAAGTTAAATGAAACACCCTGTTTATTTATTATATTAAAGTAGAAGAGATGGAACCGTTTATTTATTAATAAATTCATTTATTTCACAAATATGTTCCCATAAATTAAGATCAGGAGTACGGGAAAAAACTCCTAGATCTTCACAATAATAGTAAAATGGTACTTTATTTATTTGAACACTTTAGGCCTTTTAAGCTCAAAGCTTCATGGGCAACCTATATAACATTTAAAACAAACTATTTAAAATGAAGAATACGTATGAAAGTGAATTTAAGAACTAAAAATAATAACTACAGAAATAACATCATAAAATGCAGATTTAGTTTGTTAATAATGATTCAGTCTAATGAATATCAAAATATGTACAAATAATTCGAACTACATTTTATCAAGGGCTGTTATATTCAGTTCTTCATTTATTAAACATACAGACGAAGATATTGTTTGATTCCTAATTTACTAAAAATGAATTTCAAGTTGGAAGGGCTGTAAATATTTGAACAAACTTTTCTATCCTGTTGATAAATTGATAGACGATCATTAGTAATAGAATAAAATATTGTAATTTTGTTTCTAAAAATGTTATTTAGAAATATGAAATTATTTCACAACAGCAGCGCCACCTGTTGATGCACTTCACAGTTAGAACAAATGACAGAGTGCATGCGCATAACTTTGCACTTTTAGTATGCTTTTATTCACATTCTAGCTTATTTTACACTAAATTACCTTTGTATTATATTAAAATAAATCATTAATTGATTTATATTTTTATCAGTTTGAATGATCGGGGATCTAATAATTTTTACTCCTTCATTTAATTAAGTCAATTTCTCTCCATTTGATTCTTTCCATTTTATCTTTTTCATTTACGATAGCTAATCAATTGTTATCTCATCAAAGTAGCCGAGCTCCATTCTAGCATGGGTTTCGTCTTATTCGAAAATAAGTATTAATTCTCATGATTGCAAGGGAAACCTGAATTTACGTAGGTGAAATGAAACAACACATTCTAATTACCAAAATCCGCTATTGATAAGACTCATGCATGACATTACACAGAAAGATTACTCAAAGTATTTATGAAGTACATCATACAACTGAACATTCGACTGCGACATATTACTAATCCACATAATAATTAATGAGAGGCTAGAACCCAAGATACTTAGGTATACATATTGAGGAAATGGTCAGAGGCTTCAATCATGTCACAGGGCAGGACATCTCTTCAGGATCACATCACCAATAACTATCAAGACACTACGGTCAAGGAATGAGGGAGGCTTTCTCGCTGATCTCTAGTCGGTAACTAACTTTTTCTCTAACTTCTCTTCCCTCGGGTCTTCCTAAATCTCCACCTCCTTTCATAACTAACCGAACCTTTCCCTCAATTCTCCAATTTCATTGGGCTTCGTTAAGCCCGGGAGTGTACTCTTTTCCCAATCTATCCAATCCTAGTTCAGCCTAACTATAAACATTATTTCGTATACCCGCCCAGAAACCGTTATGAAGTTCTTTGCTAAACTATTCCATAATCTATTAACCTAAACATTAACTTTTTCCCAAGTTATGTTAGCTGTCACCCTCTGTAATAAATCTAGCTGCCCTAATCTAAGGAACTATTCCGTACCTAAACAGTATTCGTGAAATATAAAAGGTTCCCTTGTTTCGTCACCCAAGCTAACATATAAATCCTTTTCATAAACCAAATAACCAAAATGTTACAAAAGTCATACGTAAATTGTTCCTTATATTCCTGAATATATTATTCCTCGTTCCTAAACTTATAAATGTACAAATATATATAGGGGTCGCATTTATCTCCAAGCTTTATTTAATAATTAGAAAGTGACAACAACTCGAATATAAACAAGTTACCCCAAAAATATTGACATTTCGAAAATAATAAAAAAAATTCTATTGTCTATGTTCAAATATAAATTTTAATTAAATAATTGGTTTCTACAATTGTCAATCATATAATAACTATTTGAAATTATTTTTTCATCATAGACTTTAGGCTCCGTGTTTTATATAAATAGCTGAATTACAAGTTTTCTAGGTCTTTTCAGTATTTTTCCAGTGAGAATAAACCGTGTTTTTTCTGTTTGCAGGTGCATTTAAAAAAAATGGAAATTAAATAACGAAATATAATGGTTTCATAGTTACTAACTTTAAAAATTAAATTATTTAGTTGAAAAAAATACCGACTTGTTATAATAAATAATGTATTTAGAATTTTTTTTGTCTCCTGAGCGTATATGAAACTGATTTAATAATAATATCAATAATAAGTTGATAGTTGCGAGTCGCTTCAGGGCATGTCTATTTTAGCGACTTGATACATTTTAAAAGTTGTAACAGAAAGAAAAGGGTGATACTTTTAACAGTTACCAAAAAAGGGATTGGTAGTCAAACTTGTACATAGAAAGCATAAACAGAAATATGTTAGTGATAATCTATATACGTGTATATATATAATATAAATTTGGAAGTTGCATATTATCTTGATAGGGTTCAAATCCTTTCATACATTTGTATATCTTTGAGGAACTGAAAAATACTATTGAAATTATTGTGGTCTTTTAGGATAATCTTTATTGTTAGGTGTTCGAAATTTAGGGTTTCTTTGAGCGAGTTTCTATGGTGAGTTTTTGCTGGGCAGTGAATGGACAGATACTTGATAGACAAGTCGTCACTATTACATAAGGTGAAGGTAGGTGGCATGAGCCTGGTGCTGTCATCCATTAGGTGGCTGTGGGTTAGGTTGCTATGGCCAATTCTGAGTCTATTAATTATGACGCCTTCCTTTCGTGATATGTTATAGTTGTACCATGCACTTGGCTCTTCTTTAATTTCTTTTTTAGATTTTGATTCAGTTGTTGTCATCTGATTTTCCATTTTTCACAGATTGTCTCTTTAATTTTTTGAGACTAATCCGTGTAAGGGGCAGGTTTCAAATTCAGTGTTATTAGAGGTCACAGCTCGGGCAGTACTGTCAGCCAGGTCATAACATGTGATCATATTGTGGCTTGGAATCCACATCACAGATATTTTGCAGCCCATTATTATTAGCATGTGGAATTCAAGTTGGAGGCGATAAACTATATTTGACATACCCTGAACAGACTGAGTATGTCAGAAAATATAAGGTACGGGGTTGTTTTTCTGTTTCTATTGTCGTCTCTGATAATGTTGTAGGCTAGAAGCATGGCTTTTATTTGGGCAGTATACACAGAAGCTATTTTTGGGAGAGATACACAGCGAGTGATATTTCCATAGACTGCTGCTGGTCCCACGCCATTGTCATCTTTGGAGCCATCTGTGTATATTTGGGTGTGAGTAGGATTAGTTGACTGGATGTATTCTTCGAAGATTAGGAAGAAGTTTATGATGTCTTTAACTTGTGGAGTGGCCAGTTCTGTATCAGTAGATGGTCGTCGTAGTTGCCATGAATATATAGATGGTGTTCTATACGGAAGTACTGGTTGTAGAGGGATGTTTAGTTGGTCTATTGCTTCAGTTGTTCATTGTGTGAATGGATTCAGTGCTGGATGGGTATTTGCGAATTGTCTCTGAAGGGTTGGGTTGATTATTGAGTTATATACGGGGTTTGAGATGAATGATTTAGTTTGAAAATATTTTCTGCATATCAGATCTGTTCTTCTGTCTGATGGTTCGTTTGTAAGTATGGTTCGTTTGTAAATATGTAGAGGCTCTCTGCTGTTGAAGATTTGAAGGCGCCAGTTGCTATACGTAGCGCCTTGTTATGGGTGGTATCTATTTTCTTCAATTTAGCTTCTGCGGCAGGGCCATACACTGAACAGCCTTAGTCTATTTCGGATCTGATGATTAGTCTATAGGTTTGTAAGTGAATGTGATGGTCTGCATCCCATTTGGCTGATGATAATGTGCAATTAGTTTGTTTATATGAATTTTCCAGTTTAGTTGTGGGTCCCAGTGCAAACCAAGGAATTTCACTTATTTCACCACATTAAGTGGTTTCCATTCATTTTTAGTTGTGGTGCATGTGGGAAATCAGGTTTTTGGTGGAATATCATGCTATTTGTTTTGGGAAGAGAGAATTTGAAGCCATTTTCTTCTGCCCAAGAAAACATTCCATTGATGACAGGTTGGAGTTTGGTAGTGACATCATGCATGCTATGTCCAAAAACAGCAATTTGTACGTTATCGACGAATAGCGAAGCGTGAATTTGATTTGGAATGATGGATGCTAAGCTGTTGATCTTGGTGGCAAATAATGTCGCAGACAGAATACTCCCCAGTGGGACTCTTGCTTCTTGAATGTACTAGTCAGACAACTGTCCATTCACTGACACTTTCAAGCGTCTCTTCAGCATTAACTTCAGTATGCATCTCGGTCGTGACGATCTCAGTCCCAGAGTGAACATGTCCTTCAAAAATGCCCTGTCGCCAAGTGGTGTCATAACCTTTAGCTAGGTTGAAGGACACTCCCACTGTCACTTTTTTCTCCCTAAAATCTTTTTTGATGTAAGCTTTGAGTCTGATGAGGTGGTCTATGGTTGATCTGTTTTTTTCTAAAACCATTGGATTCGTGATAGAAGTTTATAGTTTTCAAGAAATTCTATTAGTCTTTTGTTGATCATTTTTTCAAAGAGTTTACTGAGGCAGCTGGTTAATGCAATGGGTCGGTAATTTGTGGGATCTTTGTGGTTCTTGCCTGGTTTTGGAATTGGTATGACTATTGCGAAATTCCATTGTGGTGGGAAATATAGGTCTGTCCAGAGTCTATTATAAAGTTTGAGGGAAAATTCTTTTCCAGTATCTGGGAGGTGATTGAGCATCAGGTAGTGAATTTGGTCATGGCCAGGTGAGGTATTTTTGGATGATGAAAGGGTTGAAGTAAGTTTGAGCAATGTGAATGGTAGGTTGTACTCTTCATTTTCATTGCTAGAAAAATCTATACCTTCAGATTCGGTTTTTCTTTTTATGGTAAGAAATTTTGGTGAACTGTCTGAGTAACTTGAAGTATTAACTAATGATTGGGCAAGAGTGTTGGCTATTTCTTCGGGAGTTGTAATTTTAGTGTCATTGCTATGGAGGACATATATCGTTCTTGGTGGTTTACCTCTCATTTTCCTGAGTTTGGTGTATATCTGGGACATGGGAACAGAGTGTTTCATATTTTCTAAGTATGTTTGGAGTTCTTGCTGCTTGCATTGTTTGATGAATCTTTTTGTTAAGGCTCTTCGATGTTTCCAATGAATTTTGTCTGCTATTGAATCAGTTCGTTTGAATTTTTTGTAAAGTCTTTCTCTCTCATTTACCATTCTTTTGCAGTCCTCATTCCAGTAACTAAGAGGGTAGAAGGGTTTTGGAGTGTATTTTGGAATATATTTATCTGCAATGGCAATAATTGTTCAATAGAAATATTGAATTAGGTCCACTGCGTTGGGAAAGTCCTCTATATTTCTTAAATTGTTCCATGTTTCGTCCTCAGTGTAATTATTCCAGTCTGCTATTTTGTAATTGAATAGAGTTGATGGATTTTGCTGTTGTTGGTTGCCATTAACGCACAGGAGTATTGGGTGATGGTCACTGCAGTAGACAGAGGGTAAGGTAGTCCAATGGATGTCTGCTGCAAGTGAGCTGCTAGCTAATGATAAATCTATAGCAGTACCAGATTCGTGAATAGAGCTACCATCATTCAGACAGATGACTTGAGGATCCTGCAGAATCCTCTCAATCATTTTCCCTTATGTCCGTGGTGGTGTTTCCATAATAAGTGCTGTGTCCGTTGAGGTCTCCTAGGATAAGAAAAAGAGGTGGAAGTTGGGTAATCAGATTTTCGAGGTCGGGTTGAGTAATATTTTGTTTTCCTGATATATAAAGAGATGCAATAGTGATGAAGTTGGAGTGTTGAAGTTGGATTCTTGTAGCTATTACTTGAAGATTGCTTTGAATGGTAATTGGTTCAGCTGAACGTGATGAATGGGTGTATATGATAACACCTCAGTGAAATCTATTATTATAGTCTCCTTGTTTGCAGGTTCCATTGTATTCGGGTATTTTTATCTTGAAGTCATTTCCAATGAATGTTTCCTAAATTGCTATAGCTGATGGTTGGTATTGTTCTATTAGTGCAATGAGTTCAGATTTAGCACAGGAGACTCCTCTCACATTCCACTGTAGTATGTGGTCATTAGCCATTAACGTTGAGCATATCTGCGATCATGGTTTGATCGAGATCTGTGTTTGCTATTTTCTGAGGAAGATCGTCTATGGCTTTTGTGGTGTCTATTTTCTCTTGATCTATGGTTTTTGATGGTGGATTTTCTTAGTTCTGGTTCATATTGTTCTCTGTCTGATAATCTATTTGTTTTGGCTGTTTTATTATCTGATTTTTAAATATACATTTTTATAAATGCAGTTTCGTCATCTTCAAGTGAACTATCGGTATGATGGTTAGCTGATGCTGAAGGAATGTTCTGTTCAAGGATTATTTGTTCTTCGTAGATTCGTCCAGAGCTTGGACTTAGAACCAATACATTTGTCTTGCTACTCTGTTCTGCTATATTATTTGTGATCGTACTTTTAATGAGAGGAAGATTATTTTTGTTTCTTGGTCGGATAGCTGGCTTAGTGAAATATTTCTTTGGAGTTTCAGTAATCTGACTGCTGTGGGGATTCGATTGTTTTGTGTATGGCTCTACTGAAATTTAATTGTTGGCCACGGGGGTTATATCTTTCTATATAATATTTGGCTTGGTTTCTGGAGATTCCTTGTTTTGGTTGTATAGTTACTATTTCAAGCTCATTCTTGTAAACCTCACATTCCTTTGATCCAGAGAAGTGTTGGTGGGGACAGTGCAGACATTTGGCAGAGTCGCCGACACAACTATCGACAGCATGACCTCTTTCACCACATCTAGCACATATGATTGGTCCTTCACATCTCTTGGTGGTATGGCCATAGTTGATGCATCTGGTGCAGAAGGAGAGTTTGTTCTTGTATTAATAAATAACCTGGCAGGGAAGTACATCTAATTCATGTTCTATTTATAGCCGAGATCGAATATTGCGAGATCGAATTTTCCGCTCGAATATCATGTTAAAAAGATGTCAAAATGACTAATGTTACTGTGGCGACCACTAATATTAAAATTATTTTTGTTTTCATTTTCTCTAATTTATTAATTCTCAAATTCAGATTTTTGTTCAGAGAAATCTTTAGTTTTCGGCAACACTAAATCTAATACAATCTGAATGTTTGTTTACTAAAATCATTAGTCTATCTATTCCAGTCAAGTGAAGTTTCTAGTTTTCGTGCTCTTAA
Organism: Caprella mutica; assembly: GCA_947561585.1. Lineage (NCBI taxonomy): Eukaryota > Metazoa > Arthropoda > Malacostraca > Amphipoda > Caprellidae > Caprella > Caprella mutica. The sequence goes on from CANNZV010005436.1 coordinate 16,162, forward strand.
ATATTTAGTAGCTACACGCTTTTTAAAATTCATAAATTTTCATAAATTATTGTTTAATTAAAATTGTTATCAATTTAAATAGTAAAGTAAATGCGCCTTGTACTATTATAACTAATTAAACTATAGATTGAGAATGTGTTTGGCGATTTAGGAAAAATTTAACTTTTTTTCTATATATCCGTCAGATTTAGATCCTTCCTAATTATAAATCTTATTATACAGTGTTATAGCTATTCTCCATAATTTCCGTGGATTCGTTCCCCTTACATAAGGGTAAGTTACCATTTAACGTTTGTACCTTAATGATTAATGTTTAAATTTAAAATGTGAATCTATGTATATATATGGTATAGTAACTAGTTTTAAATATTCTATTTTACTTGTTCTTGGTTATTACAAATTATTTGAATAATACGATAATTATACATAGTAAAAATTAACTAATTGTATGTACCACTTTCTTGTCATTTTTCTGAAGTACTTTGTAATTCATAAAGTTAATATCTTTATATAATTTACCTTTTGTATTTAATATGAATTTTTTGAATAAAAACTAAATCTGGAAATAATATTTCCAGGTGTCAATCTGCATCTCATCCTGTTTAATTACTCCACGCACCCCCATAACTGGTGACCCCGGAGTTCTGGTTCAACTAACGGAAAATGGGTGAAAAAGAACAGAAAGAAGATAAACCCAACCAGTCATCAGCTAGTGTTCCTAACGAGAACATCAATGCAGTTTCCATTAAAACTCCTACCTTCTCTTAGACTTCTGCTAATGGATGGTTTGCTATATTGGAGGCACAATTCAACATAGGTAGAATCACTAGTGCTCAAACCAAGTACTACCATGCACTACAAGGTTTACCTCCTTCTATTGTGAATAACTTACCCAGTGAAATATTAACTGCTGCGGACTATGATTTACTGAAGACCAATGTTGTTTCTACCTTCGAAGAAACAAAAGCCGAGCTGTTCGATAAACTGGCTAGTAAATCTTTAATGACTGGCAGACCTTCAGTGTACCTCAGGGAACTTCAAAACGTGGTCAAGAAGGCTGGTATCGGACCATGTGAAGGAATGATCAGACACAAATTTTTGTCATCTTTGCCAGAATCTTTATCGATCGCTTTGGGAGCGCAGCAAGACATACCACTAGCGTCACTGGGATCGCTGGCTGACGAACTTATGCCAAGACTCGTTAGCAATAGCATCAACAATGCTAATTTTGAAAATAACTACTGTTCAAACTCGTTTGAACAAAATGCCAAACAGCATCATAGTGCAGTTGTTTATCCTAACAACTTTCCACACTACCAAGTTCCTGGTCAATATCATGGGTCAACAGTGAGTCATGTCAACATGGTCCCTTATCAGTCTAACAGATCAGACACTAACTACAGACCACGAACGCAAATGTTTGACAATTCATCTCTGCCGATCGGTCTCAGACCTTATCACAGTTCACAAAGACCAATGATCTGTAGAGCACATCTCTATTTTGGAGACCGCGCTAGAAGCTGCAAACCATGGTGCAAGTATCCCAATAAACGGGGTTGTCGAATGGAGCCATCATCAAGACCTGGTTCCCCATACAGAGCACCAAGAGAATTGCCGGAAAACTAGAAGGGTGGATTACATTAGCAGCATCTGATCCACCACTTCTAAAATTACCAGTAAAGGTTGGAGCTGCAACAGTAGAGTTCATCATTGATACGGGAGCAAGTGTCAGTATAATTCCTCCTAATGTACTAAGTACAGTCTCTCTTAATCCGACACCCGTACGAATAACTTCAGCTACTGGTGAGACTATAGTTTGTCATGGTGAAACTAATGCAGAGGTGGTTATACCACAGTTAAACAGGGTATTCAAGTGGAACTTTGTAGTGGCAAACACCACTCATGCTCTTCTTGGATTGGATTTCCTAACGAATAACAATTTGATTGTGGATTGCAAGAATAGAAAATTAATTGATCCATTAACAACTATGAGTTCTAAATTACACCACATCTCAGGAAAAGTTCTGAACATAAGCATCAATAAATTTAATGTTCCCGAATTAGTCAAAAATATTATTGATAAATATCCCGAGGTAGTAACGCCAAGAAAAGGACCGAAACCTATCACTGACCAAAAAGTTTTCCACTTCATTGACACTTGTAATCAACAACCTGTTTATTGTAAGCGCAGACTCCTTCCTCCCGACAAACTAATTGCCGCTCAAAACGAATTTAAACAACTGATGGAAAATGGAATCATCAGACCCTCCAAGTCTCCCTGGTCTTCTCCGTTACATATGGTTCGTCTACAATTACTAAACCTACTCTTTGCATAACGCGGACAGCCGCGATATTTCTATTATATAAGTTTCTCGAATTTTATACCTTTACAGGAATATTTAATATTAGATTGATTATACCTACCTAGTTGTCATTCAAAACAAACGCTAAAGAAGAAGATTGTACGTGACCGATTTCACGTTTGTTTCGATTTCAAATTATAAGGCCTTCGTTTAAGATATAATTGTTTTCTGGAGTATATAAATGTTGAATAGTATGTTTATCATATGTTTTAACCCTGATATCATTGCAGTAATGGGCCAATGTCGGTAAACGTTGGCAAAATACTATATCCTAGCAGCTGCCATTTAACAATAATTGTAGCAACGGAGAGAGTAACTATGTAAAATTAAAAAGATGAAATAGAAACTTTTAGAAGCAGGAATATAATTAAATTCTTCTTACAAGCTGAAAAACGTTCATACGTGCTCAAACACGTTCATACGTGCTCAAACACGTTCGTACGCGCTCAAACACGTTCATACGTGCTCAAACACGTTCATACGTACGCGAACACGTTCATACGTGCTCAAACACGTTCATACGTACGCGAACACGTTCATACGTGCTCAAACACGTTCATACGTGCTCAAACACGTTCATACGTACGCGAACACGTTCATACGTGCTCAAACACGTTCATGCATGCTCAAACACGTTCATATCAAAATCTGGCTTGAGAAATTATCAATTAATTTTTTTTTAAATTACTGCTTCATAAAATCTATCAAAGCTAATTTAAATCAATCAATCTGAACCAAATATATGAAAATAAAAGAACTGAATTATCATAAAATAAATTGGAAAACGTAATATTGCGATATCTGAATTAAATACAGGGTGACAGCACAGTTCTCGAAAAGTGTGTGAAAACATAGCATTAAACCAGTCTCACCTTTGGGTTATCCGATTGACTGGTTAAACCCCACTTACCGAGTACTGCAACAATGGCAGTCATGCCTCTTCTATCAGTTGTCATACCTATTATCTAAAGTAGCTCCAAAAACTAGAAAACTTAGCACCATCATAAAAATAATAGGGGGGCTAAATACTCTATTACCGTACAGGATCAAGTTATCGATTCAAAATCATATAAGAACCATCAAATTCATAGATACAATTTTTATATGATCGAAAATATGAAATTGTTCAATAACTCGGAACGTACCCTAGGTAGAATTTACCTGCCTGTAGCTAATTCTATCGTTTTCGGAAATTGAATATTTATCCAAATTCAACAAAACACTATATGAAAAGCGGAACAAAACCTATAGAATTCAAAGAAAACATGTTCATACATAACAATAGACCAATAAACATGAATAAATATATGTATTGTTAACATATAAAAATGTCAACATGAATTGAACATGTTTGAGAAAAATAGATCTGATGGGTTATAATTAAAATGATTTTTTTTAAATTAATGGCACATAATATGGAAGATAGAACTGGAGAGAATATATAACTTGATAAACTAATCTAGACATCTTCCTAAAAAAAGTTTGACACTTCCGAATATTTTTGAAGAGTTAATTTAAATATTGAAGCAGCTACAGGAAATGAATAACAAATATACCTAAACTAGAAAATGGTGATGTAGAAACATCATGTAGTTACTTTAACGTCAATCACCTTTTGACGTTAAAGTACATGCATGATGTCAACGTCATTTTTTGACATCAAAACATTGTCTTAAACCTAATATAACCCATAATGACGCAACAGTCTATCATAACGCAACAGTCTATCATGACGCAACAGTCTATCATGACGCAACAGTCTATCATGACGCAACAGTCTATCATGACGCAATAGTCGATCATGACGCAATAGTCGATCATGACGCAATAGTCGATCATGACGCAACAGTCGATCATGACGCAACAGTCTATCATGACGCAACAGTCTATCATGACGCAACAGTCTATCATGACGCAACAGTCTATCATGACGCAACAGTCTATCATGACGCAACAGTCTCATCAAGACGCAACAGTCCATCATGACGCAACAGTCCATCATGACGCAACAGTCTCATCATGACACAACAGTCTATCATGACGCAACAGTCTCATCATGACGCAACAGTCCATCATGACGCAACAGTCCATCATGACGCAACAGTCCATCATGACGCAACAGTCCATCATGACGCAACAGTCCATCATGACGCAAACAGTAACACGTCACCACATTCCCATAGATGCCCCCATTTTTTTTGCATAGTTGAGTAGATGGGTTAGACTTTAGAGTGATAGTAGAGCAGGCGACACTAATCACGGGATGGGTTGCGCAGTTCTTCCAGCTGAAATAAAGAAAACTCAATAAATTAGAACCGAAAATAAATAAATTGGAGTTTCTAGAACGGAACTTAATTTTATTGAACCACAATATTCGAAAAATATTTGTATCACTCATGACAGCACACATTTTAATGTTAGTTAAATATGACACGGTGGAACTCCTGTATAGTGAAAAAAGTGTCCTGAGTAAGGAAGTAGCCTCTATAGTGAACACATTTTTAGAGAATAGATGGCCATTTTATAGCAGACTAGAGAAAATGTGTTCACTATAGAGGCTAGCTACTTCCTCCCTCAGGACTCTTCACCGTACAGCATTTCACTATAGAGGAGTTGCACATGGTAATTACCTCTCCTTCATCGTCCACACTCTCCACGTCACTGCCATGTTCAGAGGGGGCGGGGGTTGTGGCACGGGATGAGGAGGGGGAGGGGGGCTCAGAAATGGGGCGGGGGTAGTAGAGGCGAGAGGCACCCCCAGACTCCGCACACTGCAGTTCAGGGTACACCTTCACCAGAGCCTCCTGACGGGCCTGTCTGTAGTACTGAGGGGAGAAAGAAGCCGTGAAACGATGCATGAGGATTTTGAAATATTGTTACCTGATAGCAATATATTATATATTTAGTGAATTAGAAGAAAATGTAAATAAAAAAACTTATTTAATGAAGTATGAACTTGAGAAACAGTCTGAGTATAGAAAAAAGTTTTATATAGTTCATAATGGTTCTAGGTAAATTGCTCAAAAACAATTGCTCGAAAAACAATTGCTCGAAAGACAATTGCTCGAAAGACAATTGCTCGAAAGACAATTGCTCGAAAACAATTGCTCGAAAACAATTGCTCGAAAGACAATTGCTCGAAAGACAATTGCTCAAAAGACAATTGCTCGAAAGACAATTGCTCGAAAGACAATTGCTCAAAAGACAATTGCTCAAAAGACAATTGCTCAAAAGACAATTGCTCAAAAGACAATTGCTCAAAAGACAATTGCTCAAAAGACAATTGCTCAAAAGACAATTGCTCAATAGACAATTGCTCAAAAGACAATTGCTCAAAAAACAATTGCTCAAAAAACAATTGCTCAAAAGACAATTGCTCAAAAGACAATTGCTCAAAAGACAATAATTGCTCAAAAGACAATTGCTGAAAGGACAATTGCTCAAAACACAATTGCTCAAAAGACAATTGCTCAAAAGACAATTGCTCGAAAGACAATTGCTCGAAAACATTTGCTCGAAAGACAATTGCTCGAAAACATTTGCTCAAAAGACAATTGCTCGTAAGACAATTGCTCGAAAACAATTGCTCGAAAGACAATTGCTCGAAAAACAATTGCTCAAAGGACAATTGCTCGAAAACAATTGCTCGAAAGACAATTGCTCGAAAGATTATTGCTCAAAAGACAATTGCTCAAAAGACAATTGCTCAAAAGACAATTGCTCGAAAGACAATTGCTCGAAAAACAATTGCTCAAAAGACAATTGCTCAAAGGACAATTGCTCAAAAGACAATTGCTCAAAAGACAATTGCTCAAAAGACAATTGCTCAAAAGACAATTGCTCAAAAGACAATTGCTCAAAAGACAATTGCTCGAAAGACAATTGCTCAAAAGACAATTGCTCAAAGGACAATTGCTCAAAGGACAATTGCTCAAAAGACAATAATTGCTCAAAAGACAATTGCTCAAAAGACAATAATTGCTCAAAAGACAATTGCTCAAAAGACAATTGCTCAAAAGACAATTGCTCGAAAGACAATTGCTCGAAAGACAATTGCTCAAAGGACAATTGCTCAAAGGACAATTGCTCAAAAGACAATAATTGCTCAAAAGACAATTGCTTGGAATGAACAAATTGATTGAATTATAAAATTGCAGAGTTTTTGATTTTATAAAAGTCAGTTATTCATGAAGTGGAACTGCACCTAACAATGTTTGTTTCTTTTCAGTAATTAATCATAATTCATTCTATAAATGATTTTAATTATTACTCATTCTGCATAATCTTTTTTTTAGACCGTTTGTGTCATCTCGTATGTAACATGTGAATTGGAAGTGTACTTGCGCACCGCGCAAATTCACCCAATGTGAAATTGCGCAGTGCGCAAGTTCACCCTATGTATAAACTGTGCATTGAAAATCTAACCCCGATATGCTGTGCAACTGCCGTGAATATGCCCCAATCTTCTATGCAACTGCCCCAATCTGCTGTGCAATTGACGTGAGTCTGCTGTGGAATTGCCGTGAGTCTGCTGTGGAATTGCCGTGAGTCTGCTGTGGAATTGCCGTGAGTCTGCTGTGGAATTGCCATGAGTCTGCTGTGGAATTGCCGTGAGTCTGCTGTGGAATTGCCGTGAGTCTGCTGTGGAATTGCCGTGGGGCTACTGTGGAATTGCCGTGGGGCTGCTGTGGAATTGCCGTCGGGCTGCTGTGCAATTGCCGCGAGGCTGCTGTGCAATTGCCGTGAGTCTGCTATGCAATTGCCGTGAGTCTGCTGTATAATTGCCGTGAGTCTGCTGTCGAATTGCCGTGAGTCTGCTGTGCAATTGCCGTGAGTCTGCTGTGCAATTGTCGTGAGTCTGCTGTATAATTGCCGTGAGTCTGCTGTGCAATTGCCGTGAGTCTGCTGTGCAATTGCCGTGAGTCTGCTCTGCAATTGCCGTGAGTCTGCTGTGCAATTGCCGTGAGTCTGCTGTGTATTTGCCATGAGGCTGCTGTGGAATTGCCGTGAGGGCGAGGCTGCTGTACAATTGCCGTGAGGGCAAGGCTGCTGTACAATTGCCATGAGGTCGAGGCTGCTGTACAATTGCCGTGAGGGCGAGGCTGCTGTACAATTGCCGTGAGGGCGAGGCTGCTGTACAATTGCCGTGAGGCTGTTGTGCAACTGCCGTGAGGCTGCTGTGCAACTGCCGTGAGGCTGCTGTGCAACTGCTGTGGAATTGCCGTGAGGCTGCTGTGGAATTGCCGTGATATAGGAGTATCGGGGATGAATATCACAGGTTTATTAATGAATAAGAGCTCTTTAATTTTATTAATAAATGTGCGCAAGTCCACCCGTGAATTAAAATATTCCCAGAGTGTTGTTGCGCATCTAGTATATTGGTTATATCTCAATAATTTATAATTATTATTAAAATCATCTTACATGACGTTAATCTGCAGTAAATTATGCGTATCCAACGTAAATTGCAATCAAATTGGAGCATAATTATCAACACTACAGCATAGTTCGCGGAGATTCGATTCTAGTCCAAATAATTATTTTGCTATAAAAAACATAGGTCTCTGTTTGAACACTTAGTATCTATACTTAATCTCTTAAGATTTTCGTGAAATTCATGCACTAGGGGGTTTAAGAGCTGCTCTTTCCAATGGTGTTGTCAGATTTGAAATATTTTAACGCATTCACTGTCAATTACCGATGCGCAATTTCACCCGGAATGTTGAAGTGCGCAAAGCCACCCGCTCTGACGCTAGTAAATATTTTTATTTTTAAATAAGAATTATGCCATTATTCAATTAAATGTGCATTCTCAAGGAAAGTAACTGAAATAAAATTGTGTTTTTATCACGTTTCATCACATAATATTCAACAAATAATACGTAAAATATTTGACAGTAGTCTGAGTGACGTCATTTTCATTCCCTATGATTTTCTAATTTTTCTTAAACTTTAACTAGCAATACGAATACTCTATAAATAATTGAGTGCATCAAAACTTTAGATTTTCATAAATTATTTAAATTTCTTACTACATTTTCAGTCTTCTCCTTCATTTTAAAATTGTGCCAACTTCCTATAAATTTTACTGAACAAAATTAAAATGGTAGTATTCATCGAGTATTTTTTGGTAGCTAAAGCTATTGCTATTTAAGGCCCTTAAGGCTCCATTCACACTTGCGTTTCTCAACGCCGCGTTAGAAAAAATGCTCATGGCAAAAAGTTTAGCTGCAATTGATTTTAACAGAGCCCTTCACACTTGCGTTAGAAAAAGGGCTGCGTTATTTCTAACGCAAGTGTGAAGGGGGCCTAATACATTTTTAGATATTTAATGTCAAAATGTAGCTACACAATTTTTTGGGTTTAACAAGACTTAAAGACGTACAACAATAGCTACTTCTGGTGTAGAGCATATAGCGTCGGACCGGGTGGCTTTGAGCATTTTCCGCATACTTTGATTGTACGAAATGACTAGAGAAGTCAGCAATCTGATTTTTTGTGTGCAGATAGATGAAAGGTAGACCTAGGTGCACACCAAGTTTCAACTCTTTAAGTTCAATAGAAAAAAAGTTATCATCGAAAAACTGTGCGCAAAGATCGTGTGGATAAACAGTGTGAATTTTGCGCAATTACCGGGTGTACTTGCGCACCGCGCAAATTCACCCAATGTGAAACTGCGCAGTGCGCAAGTTCACTCTATGTATAAACTGTGCATTGAAAATCTAACCCCGATATGCTGTGCAACTGCCGTGAATCTGCCCCAATCTTCTATGCAACTGCCCCAATCTGCTGTGCAATTGACGTGAGTCTGCTGTGGAATTGCCGTGAGTCTGCTGTGGAATTGCCGTGAGTCTGCTGTGGAATTGCCGTGAGTCTGCTGTGGAATTGCCATGAGTCTGCTGTGGAATTGCCGTGAGTCTGCTGTGGAATTGCCGTGAGTCTGCTGTGGAATTGCCGTGGGGCTACTGTGGAATTGCCGTGGGGCTGCTGTGGAATTGCCGTCGGGCTGCTGTGCAATTGCCGCGAGGCTGCTGTGCAATTGCCGTGAGTCTGCTATGCAATTGCCGTGAGTCTGCTGTATAATTGCCGTGAGTCTGCTGTGGAATTGCCGTGAGTCTGCTGTGCAATTGCCGTGAGTCTGCTGTGCAATTGTCGTGAGTCTGCTGTATAATTGCCGTGAGTCTGCTGTGCAATTGCCGTGAGTCTGCTGTGCAATTGCCGTGAGTCTGCTCTGCAATTGCCGTGAGTCTGCTGTGCAATTGCCGTGAGTCTGCTGTGTATTTGCCATGAGGCTGCTGTGGAATTGCCGTGAGGGCGAGGCTGCTGTACAATTGCCGTGAGGGCAAGGCTGCTGTACAATTGCCATGAGGTCGAGGCTGCTGTACAATTGCCGTGAGGGCGAGGCTGCTGTACAATTGCCGTGAGGGCGAGGCTGCTGTACAATTGTCGTGAGGCTGTTGTGCAACTGCCGTGAGGCTGCTGTGCAACTGCCGTGAGGCTGCAGTGCAACTGCCGTGCGGCTGCTGTGCAACTGCCGTGAGGCTGCTGTGCAACTGCCGTGAGGCTGCTGTGCAACTGCTGTGGAATTGCCGTGAGGCTGCTGTGGAATTGCCGTGATATAGGAGTATCGGGGATGAATATCACAGGTTTATTAATGAATAAGAGCTCTTTAATTTTATTAATAAATGTGCGCAAGTCCACCCGTGAATTAAAATATTCCCAGAGTGTTGTTGCGCATCTAGTATATTGGTTATATCTCAATAATTTATAATTATTATTAAAATCATCTTACATGACGTTAATCTGCAGTAAATTATGCGTATCCAACGTAAATTGCAATCAAATTGGAGCATAATTATCAACACTACAGCATAGTTCGCGGAGATTCGATTCTAGTCCAAATAATTATTTTGCTATAAAAAACATAGGTCTCTGTTTGAACACTTAGTATCTATACTTAATCTCTTAAGATTTTCGTGAAATTCATGCACTAGGGGGTTTAAGAGCTGCTCTTTCCAATGGTGTTGTCAGATTTGAAATATTTTAACGCATTCACTGTCAATTACCGATGCGCAATTTCACCCGGAATGTTGAAGTGCGCAAAGCCACCCGCTCTGACGCTAGTAAATATTTTTATTTTTAAATAAGAATTATGCCATTATTCAATTAAATGTGCATTCTCAAGGAAAGTAACTGAAATAAAATTGTGTTTTTATCACGTTTCATCACATAATATTCAACAAATAATACGTAAAATATTTGACAGTAGTCTGAGTGACGTCATTTTCATTCCCTATGATTTTCTAATTTTTCTTAAACTTTAACTAGCAATACGAATACTCTATAAATAATTGAGTGCATCAAAACTTTAGATTTTCATAAATTATTTAAATTTCTTACTACATTTTCAGTCTTCTCCTTCATTTTAAAATTGTGCCAACTTCCTATAAATTTTACTGAACAAAATTAAAATGGTAGTATTCATCGAGTATTTTTTGGTAGCTAAAGCTATTGCTATTTAAGGCCCTTAAGGCTCCATTCACACTTGCGTTTCTCAACGCCGCGTTAGAAAAAATGCTCATGGCAAAAAGTTTAGCTGCAATTGATTTTAACAGAGCCCTTCACACTTGCGTTAGAAAAAGGGCTGCGTTATTTCTAACGCAAGTGTGAAGGGGGCCTAATACATTTTAGATATTTAATG
>CANNZV010005437.1:0-27223 GCA_947561585.1 Caprella mutica
GAAAGATCGCGCCCAGTACCGCACCACCGACAGAGCCGACCCCACCAGCGATCGAGATGCCGCCAATCACGCATGCGGCTACGACCTCAAGCTCGAACCCGCCCGCGATATCCACGTAGGCCACTGCAAAGCGAGAGACCCAAAGGTATCCCGTAAGGCCGGCCAAGGCGCCTGATACCACGAAGGCCCAGAACTGCGTTTTGCCAACGTCGATGCCTGTATAGATCGCAGCATGTGGGTTGCCGCCGACTGCGAAAATAGACCGTCCGAATTGAGTGCGCGCCATCATAATCCCAAACAGAATGATCGTTGTGATCGCGGCCCATGACAACACGGGCAGGCCCAGCAGCACCATGCGCGGGAAGTCGGTGAAAGCTGGCGACATCTCGTGAGAGTTCACCCACTTGCCGTCTGAAATCAGGAAGATGATGCCCCGAAAGATGGTCATTGTGCCAAGGGTCACAACGATCGGCGGGATCGCCAGTTTCCAGACCAGCACCCCGTTGATCGCGCCCATGATCGCCCCCAGAAGGATGGCAATCGCGATGATGACGGGGATTGGCAGGCCGGGCATCGCGACGTTGATCATAGCCACAGCCATGCCTGTCAGCGCAAGGTTTGCGGCCACCGACAGATCAATGCAGCGGGTCAGGATCACGACCATCTGCCCAAGCGCGAGGATGATTAGCGGGGCCGTATCGTTGAACACGTTGGCCAGATTGGAGGGCGCGACAAAGCCTGCAAAGCGGGAAGAAATCAGAAGGAGGAGCGCCAAGATGGCACCGCCCAAAATCGCTTCACGTACGGGTATAAAACGGGTCATGCCGCTGCTCCATCAGATGTGATGCCCGCTGCGTGACGCACAAGGATCTCAGGGGACAAATCGTCTTTCGTTAGTTCGGCGGCAATCCGACCGTCTCGCATAACAATCACACGATCCGACATCCCGATGATTTCCGGTATTTCCGAGCTAACCATGATGACGGACAGGCCTTGTGCGGCCAGCTCGGACATGAACTCATGCACCGCCGCCTTGGATCCAATGTCGATGCCCTTGGTGGGTTCGTCCAGGATGATCACTTGGGGCTGGGTGGCCAGCCATTTGGCGATGACGACCTTTTGCTGATTGCCGCCCGACAGATTGCCCACGTCCTGATCCAGTGCCGCCGCGCGAAGGTCAAGTCGCCGCGAATACTCGCGCGCCAGTTTGAACTCTTCGGCAAGCTTTAGAAATCCGCGTCTGGATGTTTTGCTCAAGGACGGCAGGGTGATGTTCTGGAAGATCGGCAAACCAATGATCGCGCCCTGTTTGCCTCGATCCTCGGGGACATAGACGATCCCGTTGGATACCGCATCCGCAGGGGAACGGATCACCTTGATGTCACCATTGACCCGACACACGCCTTTGGAGGGTTTCGTGATCCCGAACAGCGCTTGCATGAATTCGGAGCGTCCAGCGCCAACGAGACCGTAGAAGCCAAGGATTTCACCCTTGTTGAGGGTGAAATTGATGTCAGAAAATTCGGTCGGGTGTTCATATCCAACAACCTTGAGGACCTCATCACCGACCTTATGGTCGCTTTGCGGGAAAACTTGATCGACGGATCGCCCGACCATCATCGTCACAAGATCGCCTTCGGAAATGTCGGCGATGCGGCCATCGCCAACGAAAGCCCCGTCGCGAAACACGGTGTAACGGTCGGCGATGCGGAAAATCTCGTCAAACTTGTGGCTGATAAACAGGATCGCCTTGCCCTGCGATTTCAGGGTTTCAACCAGCTCATAAAGCTCTTCGATTTCTTTGTGGGACAGGGCCGCGGTCGGTTCATCCATGATCACCACACGCGCGTCGACGGACAAGGCGCGAGCAATCGCGACAAGATGTTTGTTGGCAATGCCGAGGTCGCGCAATTGCGTGTGGGAGCTGAAGGGCGCGCCAATGTCGGCCAGCAGCTTGGCGGCCGATCGGTGCATTTGAGCGGTATCAATTAGGCCGAACCGAGTGCGGGGGGCGTGGCCGATGTAGATATTCTCTGCCACGGAAAGCTCATCGAACAGAACAGTCTCTTGATGGATGGCCGTGATGCCCGCCTTTGCAGCATCATTGGGGGAAGCAAAGGAAATTGGGTCGCCGTCGATGCGGATCGTCCCGCCATTTGGTTGGTAAATGCCTGTCAGGATCTTGACGGTCGTGGATTTACCGGCGCCGTTCTCGCCGACAAGGGCGGTTACTTGGCCGGGATAAAGATCCAGTTTGACCTCATCCAGGGCCTTAACCCCGGGAAATGTCTTGGTGATCATGTCCATCGAGACCATGGGGGACACGTCAGGCGATACGGCGGGCGCGGGGCGAGTCGACATCCGAATACTCTCTCTGGATAGGGGATTGGGGTAACTCGGCCCGGCGCTCGTACTGCGCCGAGCCGAACCAGGGAGTAGCTTTAGAAGATCGATTTGAACTGGTCGATGTTGCTTGAGTCGTAGACAAACGGATCGGCCATAGCGCCTTCGTTGTTTTCATCCAGTGTCAGGCTACCCATGCGGCCCATGGGGACTTCAGCACCGGGTGCAGCTTCGGTACCGTTCTGGCTCAGTTCATAAGCCAGCATCGTTGCGGAGTAGCCCAGATCGATCGGGTTCCAGATCGCAAAGGACTGCGACGCACCGGACTCGATGGCACCAGCCATCTCGGACGGCAGACCAAGGCCCGTAACGTTTACTTCGCCAACTTTACCAGCGTCAACGACAGCCTGTGCTGCGGCCACAATACCAACGGAGGTTGGCGCGATGATCGCGTCCAGGTCGGGATAGGACTGCATCAGGCCAGTGGCCTCGCGGTAAGATTTGTCAGCGAGGTCATCACCGTAAACCGTCGCCACAACTTCGATGCCGGGATAGTCGCCCATGACGGCCATCATCTCGTCGATCCAGATGTTCTGGTTCGTAGAGGTGGTTGTCGCGGAAAGCAGAGCCACTTCGCCGCCATCTGGCAGGTGATCGGCTGCCAGTTTGATGATCATATTGCCGATCAGCGGGTTGGACGATGGGTTCAAGTGCAACTGGCGGCCTTCAGGGGCCACACCAGAATCCCAGCTGATTACCGTGATGCCGCGCTGCATGGCGCGCTGCAAGGCAGGAACCAAAGCGTCGGTGTCGTTGGCGGAAATCGCAATCGCGTCAACCTGCTGAGCGATCAGCGCGTTAATCACTTCGATCTGGCCTTCGGCGGTGGTGTCGGTTGGACCCGTATAGATGATCTCGACATTGCCTAGTTCGGCGGCGGCCTCTTCAGCGCCTTCTGCAGCAGCTTCAAAGAACCCGATGCCGAGCGCTTTGACGACAATCGCGATACGCACGTCGTCTTGTGCGAAGGCCGGCGTGGCGATCATCGCGGCGGCCATTGCAGCGGATGCTGCCAGTTTCTTCAGTACACTCATGGTTTTCCTCCCTGGAGTGGTTGCAATCAGGCTGGCAGTTGCGCCACCCCCTCTTTCTGCGCAGCTCCCGAGGGCACTACGATCAGTGTCACATCTGCCGCCTCAAGCATGGCCGCCGTTCGGTCGTCGATCTTGTCGTCGGTGATGATTGTGTCGATCCGGTCAAGCGGGCACAGCACAAGGCTGGAGCGTTGTTCAAACTTGGTACTGTCCACCAGAACGATCAGTTCTTCGGCTTGGCCAATCAGCTTTTGTTCGGCCTGGATCAACAATGGGTCGCCTTCCATCAGGCCCAGCGGGCCGATGCCCTGCGCGCCCATGAACATCCGCTTGGCGTAGAAGTTGCGTGTCACGTCATTGTCAAACGGCGACAGGATGATGTTTTGTTCGCGGTAAATGATTCCGCCTGACAACATCACCGTGTTTTGGGTGTTCTTCAGCAGATGTTCGGCGATCGGGAATGAATTGGTAAAGACCTGCATCCGGCGCGATGCCAGTGGGTGAACCATCTGAAAAGTCGTTGTGCCGCCGTTGATAATGATTGGCTCACCATCTTCACATAGCTCGACAGCGGCGGCGGCAATCCAATCGCCTGCTTTTCTGCACTGTTTAGCGTCTCGTTGACGGAAAATGGTCGCCCAGCGAGGCCGACGAACGGCGTGGTCGTCAGGGCTTCAGCACCACCGCGCACCCGGCGCAGCTGCTTTTTCTCGTCTAACGTATTGATGTCACGACGCACCGTCGCTTCAGACGCGCCAGTCAATGCACAAAGATCAATAACAGTCACGAGGGACCGGTCTTGAACGGCGGATAGGATGACTCTGTGGCGATCTTTTTCGTGCATGGGGTGTCCTTTGATTGCTCTGAACGTGGGGCGAATCGCGACAGTTTGTCAATCACTAATTTTCATTTTCAATCATTTTGCAGCGCAGCATGATTGCTTGTGACTGAAATTGATTGACTTGCCTGCCGCCTGCCGTCACGTTGATTTCGAATAGTTAGTCCTAACCCGCCGTCCACGGAGACACACATGACCTCTTCCAAAAATAGCCAACATCTTGAAAATAAATGGATGAATCCCGCGCCAGCAAGATGAGCGAGCCGGAGAAACTGCTGTATCGCTCCAACCTATTGGGGTCGGACAAGAGAATCACGAACTACGGGGGCGGCAATACAATCCGCGAAAGTGATGCAAGATGATCCGCTGACAGGGGACGTGACCGAGGTGCTATGGGTCAAAGGGTCTGGCGGAGACGTTGGTTCGATCAAAATGGACGGGTTTTTCAACGCTCTACATGGACAAACTGAACGCGCTGCGCGGCTTTATCGCGGGGTCGAGTTTGAGGACGAGATGGTCGCCTACCTTCCCACTGCACGTTCAACCTGAACCCCCGCGCAGCCTCAATCGACACACCGCTTCATGCCTATGTACCTGCAAAACATGTCGATCACATGCACCCAGATGCGATCATCGCGATTGCGGCCGCCAAAGACAGCAAAGTGCTGACGCAACAAATCTTTGGCGACAGCATCGGCTGGCTGCCATGGAAGAAACCAGGCTACGAATTGGGCGTTTGGCTGTCCGATTTCTGTGAAAAGAACCCAGATGCGAAGGGCGTCGTTCTGGAAAGCCACGGGCTGTTCACATGGGCGGATGACGCGAAGGACTGCTATGAGCTGACGCTGGACGTCATTCAGACGGCGATGGATTGGTTTGCCAAGGAAACCGCTGGCAAGGATGCGTTCGGCGGGGCGGTTCACACCAGTCTTGATGCGGACACACGCCGCGCAACAGCCGCGCGCCTGATGCCAGCCATCCGTGGATATGTGTCCGGCCAGCAGCATATGGTGGGCCACTCACAGACAGCGACGCTGTTCTGGAGTTTGTCAACTCCAAAGACATGGAGCGGCTTGCCGCCTTGGCACATCCTGCCCCGATCACTTCCTGCGCACGAAAATCTGCCCATTGGTAGTCGATTTCGACCCTGCCAAGCCGGACGTAGACGCCACGATTGCGGGCCTCGCTGAGGCTGTCGCAGCCTACCGCGTCGGCTATCAAGCCTATTATGAACGCTGCAAACACGACGACAGCCCTGCCATCCGCGACCCCAACGCGGTGGTCTATCTGATCCCCGGCGTCGGCATGATCACCTTTGCCAAGGACAAGGCGACAGCGCGTATTTCAGGCGAATTCTACGTCAATGCCATCAACGTGATGCGCGGTGCGGACGCTGTGTCTGAATACCAGGGCCTGCCCGAACAAGAGGCCTTCGACATCGAATACTGGCTTCTGGAAGAGCCAAACTGCAACGCATGCCCGCGCCGAAATCCATGGCTGGCCGCGTGGCCTTGGTCACTGGAGGCGCTGGTGGCATCGGTGCCGCTACGGCAGACCGTTACCTGCGCGAGGGCGCCTGTGTGATGCTGGCCGATATCGATGATGCAGCCCTTGCTGAAACCTACGAGGGTCTCAGCGCGAAATACTCCACCGATGTGGTGCGCACCGTCAACATGAACGTCACCGATGAGGCCGCCGTAGCCTCTGCCTACTGTGATATCGCCGCAGAGTTTGGCGGAGTGGACATCCTTGTCTCCAACGCAGGTATCGCAAGTTCCGCTCCGATCGAGGAGACGAGCCTTGACCTGTGGAACAAGAACATGTCGATCCTGTCGACGGGCTACTTCCTTGTGAGCCGCGAGGCCTTCAAGCTGTTCAAGATTCAAGACATGGGCGGCGCGGTTGTGTTCGTCGCCTCCAAGAACGGTCTCGCCGCGTCGCCTAATGCATCGGCCTATTGCACCGCCAAAGCGTCCGAGATTCACCTTGCCCGCTGTCTTGCCCTTGAAGGTGCGTCGATGGGGGTGCGCGTGAACGTTGTGAACCCTGATGCAGTGTTGAAGGGATCCAAAATCTGGCAGGGCGAGTGGCTTGACCAGAGAGCCGGCACCTACGGAACTGACAAGGACGGGCTGGAAGAAATGTATCGCGATCGCTCCATGCTGAAGCGCTCTGTGCTGCCCGAAGACATCGCCGAAGCCGCCTATTTCCTTGCCTCCGATCTGTCGGCCAAATCCACGGGCAACATCATCAACGTCGATGCAGGCAACAAAGAAGCGTTCACGCGCTAAGCGTCCGAGGGAGGACACAACATGAGCTATGACAGCGCCAAAGCCGCCTTCGCCGATTGGGGCGTCGACACTGAAACAGCCCTAAGCAAACTTGCGACCATCCCGATCTCCATGCACTGCTGGCAAGGGGACGACGTCGTTGGGTTTGAGACCAAAACCGGCAGTTCTGGCGGCGGCATTCAAGCCACGGGTAACCACCCCGGCCGCGCCCGCACGCCCGACGAGCTTCGCGCGGACCTAGAGTTTTCCTACTCAAAGATACCCGGAAATCACCGACTCAATCTGCATGCCTTCTACCTCGATACCGACCAGAACCCAGACCGCGACGAGATTGAATTCAGCCATTTCGCCCCTTGGGTCGATTGGGCGAAAGACCAAGGCCTCGGTCTTGATTTCAATCCGACGTTCTTTGCCCACGAAAAGGCAGATGACAATCTGACACTCAGCCACCCCGATCAAGGCATTCGCGATTTCTGGATCGAACATGGCAAACGGTCACGCGACATCGCGGCACAAATGGGGGCCGCGCTTGGCACCCCATGTGTCAACAACATCTGGGTGCCCGACGGCTACAAAGACACGCCCGTGGACCGCATGGCGCCACGCCAACGGCTGGAAAATTCGCTCGACGCGATGATGGCCACCCCGCAGGATAAGGCGCAATTGCTCGATGCTGTTGAAAGCAAGCTGTTCGGCATCGGCGTTGAAGCCTGCACTGTCGGCAGCCATGAATTCTACATGGGCTATGCGATCCGCAGGGGCACCTTGCTGTGCCTCGACATGGGGCATTTCCACCCGACCGAAAACGTCGCCGACAAACTCAGCTCGGTTGCCTTGTCGGTCGACGAAATTCTGCTCCACGTCAGCCGCCCAATGCGATGGGACAGCGACCATGTGATCTTGCTGGATGACGCGATCCTTCAGATGGCGCAAGAACTGGTGAGCGCGGACCTGCTGGGGCGCACCCATATCGGGCTCGATTTCTTTGATGCCACGATCAGCCGCACAGCGGCATGGGTCATCGGCACACGTAACATGCAAAAGGCACTGCTGCGTGCGCTTCTGGCCCCTTGGGATGCGCTAAAGTCAGCTGAAAACAACCTCGACTACACCTCCCGCCTGGTTGTCACCGAAGAGATCAAGGACTTGCCCTACGCAACAGTCTGGGCAGAGTTCTGCGAACGGATGGGTGTCGCAAGTGGCCAATTTCTTGTCTCAGACCTTCACCAATACCAAGCGAGCGTCGCTGGCCGCGGTTGAACATTTTGCCCTGCAGAGCTATCGCCAAATCCGAACAGCACTACCTATGAGCACGGGTTCACACGCACGGAGGATAGTTGGCACGTGAACGCAATGACCTTCTAGAAGATATTGAACCGGTGGGTCGTCTGCGTTGCAACCAACGAACACAACGGAGTATCTATCAATTAAGTCTTTGAAAAAAAGCGGATTGCCCACCCTTCTGCAAGATAAGCCCGACCGAATTCAGCGCTAGACAAGACAAACCCGTCGCCCTCGGACCCATCGTAGTTTTCGGTCGCTCGACCATGAAGATAGGCAATCCCGTGCAAATCTCCCGGTCTAGCCGGGTCCGGTAGCCTTGGGGGTTGCCACGCCTCCAAGCCTCAACCGCAATCGTCAGACAAACGGTCGAAGTTGGATGTAACCAGCTTCGGGATGCCCTCCTTGGACGTAGCAAGGTCCAGAGGTAGCTCTGCGCCTAAAACATATCAATCTAGTAGATGGGTTTGTTTTTCAGGACGGGCGAGAGGTGCGGACCAAGAACGACAACACGATCACGACATGGTTTTTCCCAATGCACCCCGACTATCTGGAATGTTTCACAAATTGATGGACTATCTGCGCAACGACAAACTGTTTGGGCAAGAAGACGCATTGTTCCCGAAGCCTGAGCGGCGGCTGGTTGACGGCAAATTCGTGTTTGATCGCGTGTCCCGTGAAATTTCCTCTAACGGAGCTATCGTCAACAGAGTTTTCCGAACCGCGTTTGAACAGGCCCAGATGCACCCATACACCTACTGCCTATCAACCCTCAATCCGCTTGGCACCCGGTCAGGTACACCAAACGGCAGATCAGCAACGCTATCCCCGGTCAAGGCCATTAAAAACGCGGAAAGATCGGCGATTTCTGCGTCCGTCAGCCCCAGACGCAGCGGCGCAATCGCGGCGCGTTGGCGCGCAATTTCGCGGCTGTCTTGCCAGATAGCGGTATCGCTTTCATAGAGCCAATTCGCATCGGGCAATTTAACTTTCTCAACCGAAAAGGCATCAAACCCCGCGACGGGATCACTGTGATGCGCGATCATCTGTTCAAGGCTGGCATAGGCACCGTTATGACCATAGGGCGCGGTCAGAGCCACATTGCGCAGCGATGGGGTCCGGAATGCGTAAGCATCCTTTAGAAGATTGCTCTTGCCCATGCGGCCCACGTCGCGGGCAATAGGGTCAAACTTGCGGGTTCTGCCCGGGCCAACTGGCGGAACCCCCAAGGCGTGGAATTCCTGATCTGTGAACAGCGGACCAGAGTGACAGGTTGCACATTGCCCCTTGCCGAAAAACAGGTCGCGACCACGCTGCTGGCCTATCGTCAATTCGCCACGATCATAGGGGCTGTCATATGACTGAAATTCCACAGTGACAAATGCCGCAATAGCATTGGCAATGTCGACGATTGTGACCTGAGCAGGTTGGTCTATGTGGTCAAAGGCTGAAACGAATTTTTCGCCATATTCTGGGATGGTGCGGACGCGTTTGGCGATGATCGGCCAGCCATAGTCAATCCGTTCATTCACAGCCCCTGCGACTTCGTTTTCTTCCACTTCGCCGCGCATTTCTGTTTCGGATGTCAGCGGAAACAGGGCTTGGGCGGCCAGCAAACTGTCCAGACCTTCTGGCAGCCACTCTTCGGCGGGGGTTGTAAACCCGTTTCCATAGCTGTCTGACACTGCGATACGTCCGTCGTGCATCAGTGTGTGCACGGACCGGGCGCCAAGGTTCCACAATGCCGGTGCGTTGCGGGGAACCCGGCGTTCGATCCGGTCATCCCCTTTGCCGGTGCTACGCTTGACGCCCAGCCCTTCACCACCTTCGCCAACACCCAAAGGCAGGCCGTCGGCACCGCCCAACGTGGGATGATGGCAGGTTGCACAACTGATATTTCGGTTGCCTGACAATATCTTGTCATAAAACAATAGCTGCCCCAACGCAGCCCGCTCTTGATCCACGGCAGGAAAATCAGCGACACTCAAGGTGTCACTTGCTGCTATCAGCGGCCACATCCCTAGAAGAAACGCACCCAGAAGATGAAAAAACTTTTTGCTGCCCTGATCCTGTTGCCCCTGCCCGCAACTGCCGACATCGAAGCCGCCCGCGACCTGATGGAGGCGGGAAGATTTGCCGAAGCGCGTGCGCAGTTTGAAATCTATGCCCGCTCCGGCAATGCCGACGCCGAGGAATTGATCGGCGTCATGTATGCTCTGGGACTTGGGGTCGCCCAAGACGACGCTCGCGCGTTCGATTGGTATCTCAGATCGTCTTTGAAAGGTCATGCAGGAGCGCAATCCGGTTTGGCGTGGTATTATGAGGTTGGACGCGGAATTCCCGCCCCCGATCTTGTCCGAGCTTATCTATGGTACACATTATCGTCCATCGGTGGAGATGTGGATGCACCAGACAGTCTGGCCGAATTGACCCCGAAACTGACCAGAGAACAACGCGCGCAGGGGGACCTTATGATCGACGATTATCGCGCATGGATGTATCCGTTTCGATAGACCGGGCTTGCGAACTCGACGCGAACAAGGGGCCGCCTTTTTGGACGGCCCCCGGCATTTTCGTAGCCTTAGTTCAGGTCTGACGCGTATCCCGCGTCAAGCTCTGCCTCGGCCGCGGAAACCGCTTCGATCAACGCATCAAGGATCTGGCCACCGCCGTCCACATTTTCGCGGAACCACGCCTGAACAGGCTCGGCTGCGGCAGCAAATGCGGCTTTTTCATCCGGAGTCGGGACATACAGATCACCGCCACTTCACGAAGGCCGCATATGCGTCGATGGACTTGCGCTTGGGCGATGCAAAGGTCGCTTGCTGCAACTGGCTGAACCCGTCAACCACAACGCGGCGCAGGTCTTCGGGCATAGCAAGGAACTTTTCATTGCTCATCCACCACAGTGCGCCCATGTAGGCGTGCCCATCAAGGGTAACGTACTGCAGACCCGCATCCGGAATTTCATTCCCATGATATCGGTGATCCCGTTCTTGGAGCCTTCAACAACGCCCGTCTGGAACGATGTGAACAGTTCGGGCCACGGGATCGGGGTCGGGGACGCGCCCAAGGCACGCACCAGTTCCTGCGGCAGGTCCGCAACAACGGTACGGATCTTCAGCCCTTCCATGTCGGCGGGGCCCTGCACGCGGCGTTTGGTGTTGGCAAAGTTGCGCCATCCACCGGTGTTGCCAACCGTCATCAGGCGGATCGCACCATCGGAAGTTTCCAGCGCCATGTCACGCATTTTGCGCGTAAAGTCACCGGTCAGCACAGCCTCGGCCACGCGGTCGTTTGCCATCAGATACGGAAGGTCCAGCACCTGCACATAAGGGAAGATGCCAGCGGCACCACCAGACGTGGAAATGTAAACGTCAATCGACCCTTCGGCCACGCCTTCCAAACATTCCGCACCATTGGCGCACAGTTGTGTGCCCATGAAGATTTCCACGCCGACGCGGCCATTCGAGGCTGCTTCAACATAGCTTTTGAACACGACCAGACCGTCATAATCTTCGTCGTTTTCATTCGAATTGGCAGTCGCACGGATTGTAAATTCCTGATGCGCATCTGCAAAAGCCGCCAGCGGAGCGACCAAAAACGCAGCCGTTGCGGCCACTTTGGTTAAGGTTTTCAGCATCGGTTCCTCCCTATTAATGCTGTTTGGCGGGGTTTGGCCCACCTATGGTTTTGGGCTTATACAAGCCGAGTATCCGACGTCTGGCGCACAGCCCAAGAAGTCGGTCAGGTATGGCACTGTCATCGAAATGGCAGGGACATAGGTAATGAGAAAAATCACGAAAATCTCGACCGCAAGGAAAGGCAAGATCGCCTTTGCTATGGTTTCGACCCGTTCCCCTGAAACGCTTGAGGCCACAAATAGCACCAGCCCCATCGGCGGTGTCGCCAGTCCAACTGTCAGGTTCACGGACATGATGATCGCAAAGTGGACAGGGTGCACACCCAGGTCCACAAAGATTGGCCCCAAAATCGGTCCCAGAATGATAATCGCCGGACCTGCATCAAGAAACATGCCGACGATGAACAACAGGATGTTGATCAGAAACAACAGGATCAACGGGTTTTCGGACAAAGATAGAATATAGTCGGACAGGATTTGCGGCGCATAGGATAGGCTGACCACAGTCTTGAACGCAACCGCCGCTCCAACCAAAAGCAACACTGCCGAAGTGGACAGCGCAGATTTTGCAAGAACCTCAATCAGGTCGCCTGCTTTCATCGATCGCAACACAAAGAACGACACGATCAGCGCATAGGCGACGGCCACTGCGGATGCTTCGGTTGGGGTGAAGACGCCAATCAGGATGCCGCCCAAAATGATGATCGGTGTTTGCAATGGTGCGACGGCCTTTTTGCAGACCAGCCGAAAATCATTGCTGACGCGCGCCTTGATCGCCTGGACGATCACATGGGCAATCGGTAGGGCAATCAGGAAAATCAGCCATCCGTTCACCGGACCAGTGATCAGCGTCACAAGCCCGGACACCGCGTAAAGAAGACCGGCGACGTTGATCCGGATAAGCGCCCAGCTCACCCACGATTCCAACGGCGTTATTGTTTGGTTCCTATTTACAATCCGCTCGGCCTTGGGAAGCTCATAGCGGTCAGCCATCAGGCGCACCATAACCATCAGGCCAATGCCCACCATCAGGCCCGGTACAATGCCAGCCAGGAACAACGCGGCGACGCTTTCCCCCATCACATAGGCATAAATGATCATGATGCCCGACGGCGGAATGATTGGACCGATCACCGAAGACGCGGCTGTCACGGCAGCTGCGAACTTGCGCGTATAGCCGTTCTTTTCCATCGCCGGGATCAGGGTCGACCCAAGTGCAGAGGTGTCTGCCACAGCCGACCCCGACAGCCCCGCAAACAGGATCGACGACAGGATGTTGACGTGCGCCAGACCGCCCCGCAGATGCCCCATGAACGCTTGCGAAAACTCAACCAGCCGCATGGTGATGCCGCCACGATTCATGATTTCACCTGCAAGCATGAAGAACGGCAGCGCCATCAGCGGAAAGCTGTCCATGCCGTTGTACAGATTGCGGTAAAGCACGCTTAGGTCACGCTCTTGCCCATTCAGGATCAACAACGCGCCGGGCGCGGCAAGCAGGGCAAAGACAATCGGCAACCCGATCAGGATCAAGACAAGAAAGACAGGAAGGAACCAAAGCAGCATCAGTCAGCCCTCACCGCTTGGCCGTCGCCAATAGGCGTAAGCTGATCACCAAATCCCGCGAGTTTGACGACCTGCCTCAGGATCAGTTCGACCGTGACAAGGATCATCAGGTTAACGCCGACGAACAAGGATGCGAACATCCATGAGTTTCGAAATTTGATCCGTTCGCCGCCAAACCAGTCCAGCGGCAACCGGAGCGAGGCGGACTTGCCCCGCCCCGTCAACGTATCAACATGGTTGTTCCAGCCCTTGTCCCACATGACGACAAGCACCCAAAGCGCGATGCCAAACAACACAAGCGTCAACAAAGAAGACACCACCCGCGGCAGCGCGCGTTCCAACATATCAATCGACACAAATCCGCCAATGCGCAGCGCCATTGGCGCCAGCAGCCCTGTCATCCACAGCATGCAAAAACGGGCGGCTTCTTCGGTCCAGTTTGGGGCGTCGTTCAACACATAACGAAAGAACACCTGACCCAAGATCAGGCACACCATGATCGCAAGAGCAGTAACACCAAGCCAGCGGCCCAATGCCAAAATCGCATCGTTGATGCGTTGCAAAAGCGCCGTGAGCGTCAACAAGACTTGCAATGTTCCCCTCCCTTTTATGTGTTGCAGGTGCGGCCCCTCCCAAGGCCACAGTATGTTACGTGGCCAGCCCCCTTACGGCACCGCCAAAGAATGCAAGTGGTTCGCCGGACTCGACAAGGCTCGCACGGAGCACTTCACCCAAAATGATCGCGTGATCGCCACCGTCATAGACCGCGCTTTTCTGGCATTCGAACCGCGCAAGACATCCCGACATCACCGGCACGCCTTCGGCGTTGAACTCCAACGGAACGTCACCCAGCTTCAAACCATCGCGTGCGATTTGCCAACACAGGTCACCTTGATCCGCTGAAAGCACATGAATTGCGTAATGCGTGGCATCCGCAAACGCAGCGAACCGTTTTGACCCTTTATCAGGGCACCAAAGAACCATAGGCGGACTTAACGAGACCGAGGAAAAGCTGTTGGCGGTTATCCCCAACGGTCCCTGATCCGTTTGTGTCGTCACGATTGTTACACCGGTCGCGAATTGCCCAAAGGCGTCGCGCAGCCTGCGGGTATTGTCCGCAGTAGGCACAAAAATCGTGTCGGGCTTTGGGCTGCTCATGTCCACTATGGAACCTCTTTGCCCAAGGCGGCTTCGTAAAGGGTGTACCACGTTTCACGATCAAGTTCGACGCGGGTCGCATCGCTGATTGTCTTGATGCGATCGACATTGTTGGTCCCCAGAACGGGCAGAATTTTGGATGGATGACGCAGCAGGAACGCAACTGCAACCGCTGCACGATCCACGTTCTGGTCCTGAGCAATGGCGTCCAGACGATCCGCAATCTGGCCACCTTGCGTCATCAAACCGCCACCACCCAAAGGCGACCATGCCATCATGGGATGGCCGTGCTGTTGGTGAAACGCAATGTCGCCATTGGTAAAGGCGCTGATTTCGGACAACGAAATTTCGATCTGGTTGGTGGCAAGCTGCGTCGTCATTGCAGACTGCAGCAACGTCCAATCATAAGGTCGAAAATTCGAAACACCGACAGCACGGACTTTGCCGCTGGCCACCAGTTCATCCAGCGCCGCCCCGGTTTCGTGATGATCCATCAGGGGATCGGGGCGGTGGATCAACAGCATATCGATGTGGTCGATCTGCATGTCACGCAAAGAACAGTCGACCGAATGCTGCAAATGCGCGCGGCTGGTGTCGTAGTATTTCACACGCTTGTCCGCGTATCGTCCTACCGGCGCCACGATATCGCACTTGGTCACAATTTCGATCTTGGACCGCAGATCCGGGCGCGATGCCAATGCCGCGCCCAAGACACCTTCGGCTGTGTACCCCCCGTAAATGTCGGCCTGATCAATTGTTGTAATACCTTGATCCAGACACGCATCAATTTTGGACGCAACAAAGTCTGCTGCGGTGTTGGCGACATCCGCCACGCGCCACATGCCGTAAACGAGACGGCTGAATGACAGATCTGAACTAATTTGGACGCGTTCCATTAACGGCGTTCTCCGGCGGCTAGAGGAGTCAACGGGGCACTGGCTGGCACACGTCCGTATTCGTGCGGCAACGAGCAGGTTTTGATGTGCGGCAGCACCCGGCTGCCAAAGTGATCGGCTTCTTCCAGATGTGGATACCCTGACAGGATAAAGGCACGAATGCCCATCTTTTGATAGGCTTCAAGTTTGGAAAGCACCTGATCGGTTGACCCAACAATCGCCGCGCCACATCCCGAACGTGCGCGCCCGACACCTGTCCACATATTGGGTTCGACATATCCGTCTTGATCCGCGTTATCACGGTTCTTGGCCTGATGGCTGACACCCAAAGATTTGGCGTCCAACGCTCGATTGCGGATCACATCTCCCTTGGTGTCATCCAATTTGGACACGATGTAGTCGGCGTATTCACGCGCCTCTGCTTCGGTGTCGCGAACAATGACATGTGTGCGCAAACCATAGTCCAACGTGCGCCCATAGCGTTCGGCAACCGCGTGAACGGCTTTCATACGCCCTGCCAGTTCCTCGATTTTCTCTGGCCACATCAAATATACATCACAGTGCTGCCCACAAAGTTCCAGCGCGTCCGGCGAATAGCCACCGAAATACAAAAGCGGCCCGCCAGTTTGATAGGGTTTGGCAGGATCGGTTGTCAGACCTTCGAAATTGTAGACCTCACCATGATGAGTGATCTCGTCCCGCGTCCACGCCTGTTTCAGAATCTCGACCACTTCGCGTGACCTTTGATACCGGTATGGGCTGGGTTCGGTTTGGCCGGGAAAATCGGATGAGATGATATTGACCGTCAAACGACCCTTCAGCATGTGGTCAAGCGTTGCCAGTGTTCGCGCCAGCATGATGGGCTGCATTTCGCCGCAGCGCACAGCAGCCAGCATATTGATGGTTTCGGTGATCGGCGCGCAGCCTGCAACAAAAGACAACGTGTCTTGGCCAACCTGATAGGACGATGGGCATAGGATATTTCGAAACCCGTTCGCTTCGGCGCGCTTTACAATGCTTGAGCAATGCTCCCACGAAGACCGCAGATCGCCATCAGGGACGCCCAAGAACTGATAGTCATCCGAACACAAGGCGGAGAACCACGAAACCTCGGCCGCGTCCAGATCGGCTGATGTGACTGGCACAATCGTCAATGTGATTCTCCCCAAAATCGATGTTCGATTTATCTTGCGTAATCGTGTCTTTGATGCAAATCAATGGTGTATCAATTATTTTCACCCGAGCGCCCCCAGTGATCGACCGTGACAACAGTCTGACGGCCCTGCCGATTTACTTGCAAGTAAGCGAGCTGTTGATCCGTGAGATCGCCTCGGGAAGATTGGTTGACGGCCAACGCCTGCCTCCCGAACGCGAGATGGCAAAGCAACACGGGATCACCGTTAGAACGCTGCGCAAATCTCTTGCGGAACTGACGAAACGCGGCCTGTTGGAAAGTGTTCAGGGGTCGGGCAATTACATCCGGTCAAACCACGACGCGCAAAGCATCTATTCGATGTTTCGGTTGGAACTGATCGAAGGTGGCGGATTGCCACGCGCGCAATTCTTGGACATTTCAACCCGCGAAAAACCAACGGACTTGCCCGATTTTGGCACTTCGTCTCGGGGCACACGGATGCGCAGGCTCCGGTTTCTCAACCAAACCCCAATCGCAGTTGAAGAAATCTGGCTTGACGCAGACAGCGGCACGGTCGGCAAGGATGATCTGTCGGACAGCCTGTATCGCTATTACCAAACCCACCTTGGGTTCTGGATCACACGCGCAACGGACACAGTCAGCATTGGCCCGGTGCCAAATTGGGCGCCAGACGGCTTTGGACTAAAGCCCGGCACGATCACCGGGTTCATCGAACGGCTAAGCTGGGCGCAGGCGCCGCACGCGGTTGAATATTCACGAACATGGTTCGACACAACACAAGCGCACTATGTGCAGCGACTAACATAAGGCTTTGGGCAAATGGGACAGACAACCAACTACGGCTTGATCGGATGCGGCATGATGGGGCAAGAACACTTGCGCAACATCGCTCTGCTGCCCGACACGCAGGTCAGTGCAATTTTCGAACCCGACGCCGAGATGGGCGAGTTGGCGCTGGGCTTGGCGCCCGGCGCTGTGCTTGTGAACAGCATTTCAGAATTGCTGCAGGTCGACGCCCTTGATTGCCTTGTCATCGCAAGCCCGAACTTTCGCCACGTTGAACAATTGTTGACCATTGCAGACACCCGCCCTTTGCCTATCTTGGTCGAAAAACCGTTGTTCACAAATCCCGCCGATCTGTCCCGAATGCTGGATTTCAAGGCCAGTTATCCGGCCCCAGTCTGGGTAGCGATGGAATACCGCTATATGCCGCCCGTTGCGGCGTTTCTGTCCGAAGCAACCAAGGCTACGGGCGGAATCAAGATGCTGTCCATTCAGGAACACCGCTTTCCGTTCTTGCCCAAGGTCGGGGATTGGAACCGATTCAACCGCTATTCCGGCGGAACATTCGTCGAAAAATGTTGCCACTTTTTCGACCTTATGCGGCTTGCCTTGGACGCCGAACCCGTGCGGATCATGGCATCCGGCGGTCAAGATGTGAACCATCTGGATGAAGTCTATGCCGGCCAGCGTTCGGACATTTTGGACAACGGTTTTGTGCTCGTTGACTTTGACAACGGCACGCGCGCCGCGCTTGAACTGTGCATGTTTGCCGAAGGGTCACGGTATCAAGAAGAAATCAGCGCCGTCGGCCCAAATGGCAAAATCGAAGCGTTGGTGCCCGGACCGGGCCGGTTCTGGAACAGCGATCTGGGCCCGGCCCCCACCCCGCAACTGGTCATTAGTCCGCGATCACCGTCCGGTCCACGCATTCGGGACATCCCTGTTGATCCCACGTTGCTGGCCGCAGGCGATCACAACGGGTCAACCTTCTATCAGCACCAAGGGTTCTTGGAACTGGTGCGCGGAGCCAAAACTGCGCCCGATGTCAGCGTTTCTGATGGGATTGCTGCGGTTTTAATGGGGGTAGCGGCACAAAGGTCCATTGCCGAACATCGCGTCGTTGAAATGTCAGAGTTCCAATCTTGACAAGCTGGGCCAGATTTGGCCCAGCGCCCCGCCCTTTGGCTAGTTCAATGTGACAGGCAGGCTTAGCGGACCACGGAATCCAAAGCCCCAGAATTTGACCGCGTCCGGGTCAGGCAACGTCATGTTTGGAAAACGGTCGAACAGCATTGGCAACACGATCTGCGCAATCATCCGCCGGGCCACGTGGGTTCCCTGACAAAAATGTGGCCCGTTGCCAAACGCCTGATGCGGGGCCTTTGCACGGAAAACATTGTATCGTTCCGGCGCTTCATAGATTTCTTCGTCATGACAGGCGGATGCCTGAATGGTCATGACGACATCCCCCTTTGGAATGGCGTGGCCGCGAATTTCAGTGTCTTGCGTCACGAGCCGCGAACTGGCCTGTATTGGCGCCACCCAGCGCACGCCTTCCTCAAACGCGGCCAGCCACATATCGTCTTGGACGCACGCCTTAAGTTGGTCAGGATTGGTGAAAAGGCCATACAGGATGGTCAGCAGCGCATCGCGGGGTTCGTTGATGCCACCACCAATGGCGATTTTGATATTCGAATAGATTTGGCTTTTCGCAATTGGATCATCTGCATTGACCATCGCAGACAAAGCTGATTGATCCGGCTCGGCCTTGACCCTTTCAGAACAGGCGTCAAACAGCGCGTCCATCTCGGCATTGGCTTGGTCGGACTTTTCGAACAACTCCGGCACACCGCCAAAGTTGCCCGCCCCGTCGATCAGGGTCTGGCTCCAACGGATCATTTCGTCATCACTGGCTTCGGGGATGCCCAGCAAATGCGTCAGGCAACGCGCAGCAAAAGGCGCGGCAAGCGCGGTGAAAAGGTCAACCGTTTCCCCACGCGGCAAGCGCCCGACATAGTCTTCGGCCACTTTGGTATAAAGCGGCTGCCAGCAACCTATGATCACTTTGGGATTGAAGGCAGGTGCCATCGCATCGCGTTCGCGTTTATGTTCTTCGCCATCCTTGCGCATCAGGGTGTGGGCAAGGAACGCGCGTTTCATTGGTGTCAGCGGATCGTCCGAGGAAAACAGTTCCCAGTTGTCCTTGACGTGTTTTGTGTCCGCAGCCTTGGTCAGTAAGATGCGTTTGGCCGCGGGCACGCGCACAACAGGGGCCTCGGCGCGCAGACGTTTGTATATGGCGTAAGGGTCCGATTGCAGGTGTGCAATCTGGATCGTTTCGTCGATCGGCACTTCGGCCAAAACGGCATTTGACATGCGTTAGCTCCTCGAATCTGGGCAATGCTACCGCATGCATTGACATCGGTCGATCCGATAGAATTGATAAAGCAAATCGAATTTTTGGATATCAGCCCATGCCCGACCCGTTCGACCTAGATTTCGCAGCACTACGCTGTTTTCATTTGGTCCATTCACATGGCTCATTTTCGCGCGCGGCGGACAGTCTGGGGGTCGGCCAATCCAGCGTCAGCTACACCATCGCGCGGCTGCGCCATGTGTTCGGTGATCCGCTATTTGTGCGTCAGGGGGGCGGGATTGTACCAACCCAACGGTGCGAAGAGATCGTTCACCAGACCGCGCGTATCGTCGATGAATTCGAAGCCTTGGCCGCGCCGCGTGTCTTTGACCCCCAATCAGTACAGATCAGCGTTGGCATATCGTGCAACTTTTATGAACGTGTGACGATCCTACCTGAATTGATCCGGATTCTGCGCAGCGAGGCACCGGGACTGCGGCTTAGGATCATTCCAAGCCAAGTCCGGGGCCACGAACATTTGGTCCGAGGCGAAGCCGATCTACTGATCGGCCCGATCCGCATTCCCGACGCTGGGTATTACCGGCGCACACTGCTCCGCGACCACTATGTCTGTATCATGGACCCTGCCGCCCCTCTGCGGACCGCTCTAAGCATGTCGGCCTATGTCGCCGCGCCGCAAATCGTCGTGAATTATGGCGGAACCCTTCGGTCGCCGTTCTTGGTTGAGCTGGAACAAATGGGACAGACATTGAATGCAATGGTTGAAGTGCCCAGCCCCGCAGACTTGCCCAGACTTCTGAAATCAACCGATATGATTGCGACGGTACCCAGCAGGGTGGCAGATGTCTTTGGAGATGCGGTGAAGGTGGTCCCCTGCCCCGTACAAGCCGAAATCAAAATCGACCTGCATTGGACCCCACGCACCCATGCGTCGGCTGCGCACGGGTGGCTGCGCGACAAAATCGCCCAAGCAGCCACCCAAGTTCAGGCCCGCAAAACTTAGCTTTTGCCGCCGCGCACCAACCGAAACGCCCCTGAACCGGCCCGTTCGACACTGGCTGGCGGACACATCTCCACCGGTTCCAGCGACCCACCACAGGCCAACGGATCAGCTGCCCACCCGCGACCTGTCAGGCCCGGTGTGGCGATGACATCGGCGGCGGCCCGGGCGATCTGTGGCGCTGCGTTGCTGGTGCCACCTGCACGCACAACCGTACCGCTGCGCGATCCAGCGCCAAGGACACCTCGCAACACAAGGCTTTCATCGCCCGGCGCCGCCAAGTCCGGCCCCCTGCGATCCGCTCCCTGAGGTGAGGCGGGTTCGTTCAACGGACCCGACGAAGAGTACGCCGACATCTCGGCCTGCTTTTCGGTAAAGGCCGCCACCACGATCGGCGATTCACCACAGGCAAATCCGCTTAGCGTGGTCGCCCGCCGGATCGGGCTGTCGGTGTCCGGAGGATCGACGGCCAAAGGCTCTCCGAATGGGCCATAACGTTTGTACCCAGGATTATCAAAGAACGCCTGCCGCCCGCCGGGTTTGAAACCGGGCAAGGTTTCGTCGCGACGGACCCACGCCTGAATCTGATCGGCCGCGCTGGCCTTGCGGCGGACAGTGATTTTCCAAGTCCCACATGGCGCGAGAGGTTCGTCCGCATCCAGACTGGCTGTTGGACTGACCGACAGCAGGGCAAATCCACGCTGAATGCGCCCGCCAGTGAATTCATACGACAACCGGGCGATTTCGCGTCCTGCGTGATCGCGCAGCGAAAAACATGGACGACCGTCCGTGACAACGGCACCCCCTTGTCCATAAGGCGTAACGATTGAAATCTCGGCCACTTCGCTGGGAGCATCATCAGAGTATGGCATCCAGATTTGAACCGACGTCGACGTCCGATCATCGGCCTGAAGGAACAGATCCCAGACCGTTTCCGTATCGCCGGGTTCTGCAACCGCGTGCATCTGGCTTAGATTCACATTGCCAGCAGGCAGCGTCAGCCAAGCCTTTTGCCCATGCTCTGCCTCTTCGCCATCTTTGCCGAAATAGTGTTCGAACAATTCGGCGAAAAGCCCCGTGCCGTCATGCGGCCCACCAGCGTTTCCGTATGACAAGTTGAACATCACAGGCGCGGCATCGCCGTTTGGCAAACGGAACCGTTGAGCCTGCTTTGCCAGCTTGTGAAACGCCAGATAGAACGCCGGAAGCATATCTACGCCGGTTGTGTCTTCGACAAGCCGGGACGGCAACGCCGCGCAGATTATCGGCCGGTCCTGCCGATCCTCTTCCATAGGATAGCCTGCGGCCAACCCCATGACGTGCGTACCGTGCGATGCCTGCATGGCAACCGCAGAAAACGTTTGATCAAAGAAATTGACCTGCCCGGACATGGTATAAAACAGATCTTCATCAAGAAGTTCATCGTAGGTGCAGGCCGCCAGCAAGGCGTCAATTCCGGCTTTGTCCCACGTGCGCCCAACTGTCGAACGCGATAGGTCATGCGCGGGCTCTGCCTCTAGAATGGCGGCGTAGTGAACGCGTGATGCCGTTGGACCTGTCCGGAACAGATTATTGGCAATGCCAAGCCCGTCATCGACAACCGCCATAACAACGGTGTCTTCTGTCACCGGGATTGGCGAAGCATCCGGCCAGTCCGCATCAAAGTCTAGAAACCGCCGTTCGACCGTGGCGCCAAGACGGACGGAAAGCACACCAAAACGATTGGCCTCGCCGCCATTGCGCCGGTTAAGTACATGTACGAATTCCTGCCGCGCGAAGATGACCAGCGGCTGGCGCTCTTTCTCGACTTTAAGATCCTCGGGATCATAAGCCACCGGAACAAGAAACGCTTCATCCTCGGCGTTGGGATCGTCGAAATCAACCAGAAATGCTTCTGCTTTGCGGATGAAGTCATCAATACTGCCTTCGATTTCCAGCAGAACCGACCACCACTTTTCGCGCAAGTTGTTTGCCGACGCATGCGGCGCCCGGGTCAACCGGAAATCCGCTTCTTGGCTTAGGACGTTTTCCTTACATCCATCCATATATTCGCTTGGGTCCAACATGGTCTCGCCCTCACCCGCCGGTCGTCGGCTGGACATCACGCCATTCGGCGACTGCCTTTGTCCAAAGCCAGTTTAGAAGGGCGGAAGGCTGGCCGCCGCGATCCGTGTTGTGCTTGGAATTCCCCCAGACAAAACCCTGAGTTTCCAATGTTTTGTGGATAGCGTCATCTTCGGGTTTGTACAGCGAATGCCAATCGAAATCGAGCTGCCCACTGAAGTCCTGCCCGTTGAATTCGGCCGAAGCCCATCCGCCGCCCGCAGCGATGTCATGGATGTGCTCTGCCAAGGTCAACCCCAGCAGACCGCCCGCCGCGCTGTCCACAGGGAAATGGACACCTGCCACAGTGCGGTTCACGGCAATCCGCGACGCTTGCCGCATCAGCATTTCACCCCAGTATGCGTGATCTGTGTATTGCGGCGCATCGCTGGCGCGCAGCAGTTTCCAAAGCAGACGTGCAATCAGGAACGCCTCGGTCGCGTGCCCGCTGGGCAAAGATGCGTGTGTCGGGGTTGGGATCATCGGCTGCACTTGTGGCGAAAACTCGATGGGACGTTTGACGGCCAAAGAAAATTTGACCCGCTGGATAACCGAAAATGCAAACGCTGAGGCCACATTGAGCAGTTCCAAAGTGTGCGGTGTACGGGCCGGGTCCATGTAACCAATCGTCCGAAAGAACGGGATCGGCAAGCTAAGCTGTGTTAGGATTTCCGCGGACCTGTCCATGCGGATCTGAGCGTAGCCCGCAAGATAATTCATCTGCTCAACCAACTGGTCAATGCTCGGCGCCGTCATTTCAAGCATTTCACTGTAAGGGGCTGCGCCCTTTTTGTCCAAAAGCCCGCGCCGCCATACAGTGGCCGATGGCGTTTCACCGTTTGTTTGCGCGCTGACATCCACAGTAGGAGCAAGAACAGAAAGGTATACACCAGTTTGCTGGCCCGCAGTCAGACGTTGCAGCGCATTGGGATCGTTTGCCGGAGCCGCGTTTGGTGGCTGAATATGGTCAATTGTATTGCTGACAATGCCGTCACGGTTGGTGATCAAAGCAAAGGCATCGACCGGTGCTTCTGCACCATAGGCATTGTAGGCATTATACGCGTTGTAAGCATTATATGCATTGTATGCGTTATACGCGTTGTATGCATTATAAGCATTTTCAGGATTGGCCATTGGACTTCCTTCCTTAAAACTTGAAATTATTCGGGGACGCCGAGGTCTCGTAGCATTGCGGCAAATCGCTTGCCGTTGTTGAAACGTGCACTGGGCGATGATTTGAGCCATGCGCTCACACGTAGGTCCGGCTGCAATTCCATCAGTTCCGCAGCCGCCTTTTGCGCTGCCGCTTCATCTCCGGTTCCCAACAAAGCAACGGGCAGCATCCGCAAACTCGACACATGCGCTCGGTTCAGGCGCAAGGATTCCCGGGTCAGGGTCAAGGCCCGGTCGAATTCTTCGTTCGCAATACACGCGCCTGCCGCCAATGCCAGAAACATAAAGCGATGCGGATCCATTGGGGTTAAATGCATCGCACGTTCGGTGTCTCGCTTGCCCAGCGCTCCGCGGTCACTGAACGCCAATAGCATGCCTCGCAAACTGCGGGCATAAGCGTCATTCGGATTGCTTTGCAGCGCCATGTCATACCGGTATTCTGCGGCATCAAGATCCCGCGCCAGATGGGTAAGAACCTGACCTTCGCACACAAGCGCAAGATTGTGGTACGGATCCAAGTCCAAAGCCCGCGCCGTGTACTGAAGTGCGGTTGATGCCTCTTTTTCCGGATCTTCAACCCAGCCTTGCGCAGAATTCAGGACATGCCACCGCGCCATCCAAGCCAGCGGCGCAGGGTGGTTCGGGACAATATCGTGCAGATGGTCAAGATACGCTTTGGCCTTCTGGAAATCCTTGGGGGACAAGCGATGCATCAACCCAATTGCACCGTGCAGAATGCTGAACAGTTTCAAATCTTTGATCGGGCGCGAGCTGACCCGCCGACCCTCGTGCAACATGATCGCACGGCGGATATTCGCGACCACCAGTTCAAGACCTTCGGTTTCAGCCTTTGTTGGGTCAAAAGGGACCTGAATGCGTTCAGACCAAAGAGCAAAACCAGAATCCGTTTCCGCAAACTCCAATGACAGCGCCACCTGTGGTCCGCGATTGACCATGTAGCCCGACAAAACAAAATCTGCATTCAACGTGCGACGCGCTTCACCAAGTTCGGGCGCCTGCCCGGCCAACGTGCCGGTCGACATCCGCGAGATCACATTGACGTCTTCGGACATCCCCAACAGCTTTGCGATTTCATCAGCTAGGAAAATGCCAAAAATCCCAACCGGGCCTTCGGTTTCGCTTTTGAATGGCAATATGGCCAGCGTCGGGAGCACATCGCGCGGGTCAAGTTGTGGTTTCAGGTCTGGTTCCGGCTGGACCTGTACTGCCACAGATTGCTGTGCCACTGCTTGTCGCACTGACGCACCCTGCGGAACCCCGTCTTGCAAAGGCGCCAATTCACCCAGCAGAACAAAGCCTCGACGCGGTATGGTTGTCAAAATTTTGCGATTTTTGTCGCCAATAGCTTTCCGGATGTCCCGGATACACTGAGTCAAACTATCGTCTGTAACCGCAACGTCTGGCCACAGCAGATCGACCAAAGTGTCACGCTGGATCAGTTCGCCCAGATGCATCGCAAGAAAATGGAGGAGTTCGGCGGATTGTGCTCGAAGGAACCGTTCCTCACCCGAAGGCGCAAATAGCCGTCTGGATTGGCGCAAATACACTGCTTCGCCAAGCTGAACGATATCCGCTTCTTCGCCTTCTGGTTTCAAGCCCTGCGTTTCCCCCAGCAGGCAAGGACGAGCCCAACTCGAAACCTTACCTATAGCGTCGTCGCACTCAATCGCGCCGACGCCCAAATGACATCCTCGGATAACTGTTTCGAAACTGGATAACCCTACCCCACGATAACTGTCCGCAAAAAGCCTTTGAATGTCCACATGTTTCTCTAAATGGGTCATGGATGCTGTCCCACCTTCAGAAACAGGGCAGCGTCGCCAGACTCGGCGTAATAAAGCGATTTCATACCAATGGATTGCAGGGTTCGTTTTGATTTGGCAGTGATCGTGAGTCCTTCAGTCCCTTGCGCGAAACTGGCGGGCACTGTGGGGTGATCAATCAACACCCCCAAGCAAACAGGAGAGGTCACCGTTGTCATGACCAACCACCCTCCACGCCCCAATTGCGCATGTGCGTGGCCGTACTCGGGATGTGACGCCGACAGAACTGCGGTGATGTCCGTCAGCTCTTCCAATCGGATCAGTGGCGTTGCCGGGTCGGACAACAGGGGAACGGCAGAACCCGGCTGCGCCAAATCGCATATCGCGCCAAAGGTCGGAGCTTCGGCTTGTGACGTACAAAACAACCAATGCGAGTTG
Organism: Caprella mutica; assembly: GCA_947561585.1. NCBI lineage: Eukaryota > Metazoa > Arthropoda > Malacostraca > Amphipoda > Caprellidae > Caprella > Caprella mutica. Next base: position 25,925 of record CANNZV010005437.1, read on the forward strand.
ATTGTGCGCCCATTTTCAAGCTTGCCAACCCAGCTGTAGGCGCCACCCGTCTGGAGTTCTGTCAGAATTTCAACGGAATCCAAATCCAAGCGGTGGTACTGGCTACTTAGGAGCTGACCTGTCGTGTAGATGCCACTGCCCATGGAAATGATTGGCGCTACGTCTGTCGCAATCCCGAGATAGTAGGGAAAAACCTGTACACTCGTGACCCGCTGACTCTGCATTCACATTCCATCCAACTTTGGTTTCCACGCTGCACCGGAAAAGTGCCCACATGCGCGTGTTCCTTTGAGTCTGGACCGAAAGCGGCTCTCAAAACTGAATTCTTTCTGAAATTTCGCTGAAAATTAACCTTTTTTCGGGGGCTGGGTTTCATCCAGCAAAACCAATGACATGAAAGATTCAGCACTCACTTTACCAAAAGTTGAATTCGTATCGCCTTCAGTACCCGACCGCGGGCCTGAGGCATGCTGAGATTGTCAGCAACAACACACTGGCACCGACCAAACAATCACAACCCGCCGCTCCGGCACGACACACAGTGCATGTGAACTGGCGCGACAGAAAGGAACAGACCATGTCCGTAATCCAACCCAGTGAATGCTCCCTGTTCATTCAGGTCTGGGTCGACACAGACGCGCTTCAAAACGGGCACACCACAGGCGTCTATCTTGTCGACAACAACCTCAACCACGGCAGCAGCGGTGAAGGAACAGTCAACCTGAATTCGGCAGTACCGTCCGGCACAAAAATTTGCTGGTCGCTGATGAATATTGACCCCACGTCGGACACGATCCTGCAGATGCAGAACTTTGGCAACGCAGGTGTCTTTGGCGCAAGCGGCACACCGCAGATGGTGAACGCCACCACGTGGACAGGCCAAGTTCAGGCCACCGGCAACGACAGCTACGCGGTCAACTTCACCGCACAGATCCCCGGCCAGTCGGGCATCACCACGCAGGTCAATCCGTCGCTCAGCGTCAAGTAAGCCGCGCCACCAAACTCAAATCGAAAGGAATTCGAAATGTCTGCAGCCGTCGCACAAGTCTCAACGGGCCGCAAATCCCCCGGCCTTCAACCGCAAACCAGTGTCACCATCGCGGTGGACACAGCCTATATCGCCGCGCAACACGGTCAGAATGTCTCGCAGGGCATCTACATGATGGACAACCGCGTCCGGAATGGCTCTAGCGGCGAAGGCACGCTTGAACTGAGCACCGTGTGCAACAACGGTGATCTGATCGGTTTCAACGTAGTTCCGATCAATGCGCTCAGCTCGACCGGCGACGAAGTCGTCAT